>JAJHUR010121658.1:1624-12254 GCA_027495735.1 Lutjanus campechanus | reverse complement strand
TCCTTGGTTGCCGTTTTACATGCAAGGGACATCACCATATAAGAGTGGACTTGACCAACACAATTTCAGCCCTTTCTTGGCCAAGCTGACCCCACTCCTTTTTCACTTCCAAATACCCCAGCCAGCTGTGGGGTTGGGGAGTTTGTGGCTGGGGCAGGGCCTTTCTGTGCATGTTTACATGTTCTCCCCGTGTCTGTGTGGGTTCTGTCCGAGTACTCTGACTTCCTTAAACAGTCAAAAGACATTCAGCTTAATAGGTTAATGGGTGACTTGGTTATTATTGTGCAATAATGCGCAGGACAGCTAGAACACTTGATGTAAACAATGCAAATTTTTCTGTCTATCAAAGAAAAGACCCTCCAACCCGAACCCTGCACATGCGGACCAAAAGAATAAGTTATTCATTACACAGCTTAACTGTCAAAATTTTACATGAACTATAATTGTTTTGATTCTTAGAACATTTACCTTTAATAAATGTCTCTTTTCTAGTAAAAGCATTTTTTTCTTTTAACTCTGCCGTTGAAAGGGGAAGGTACAGTGAACGGGAGCGTCCAGGTGTACGAGGGGCTGGGGTTTCCTAACAGCCGAGCAGTTTAGTTGAAGAGGATTTCCTTCTCTGATGGTGATTTCTGATGGTGATGCTGAGGTGAACTGAGGATTATCTGTGTGCCGATTTACAAAGAAGAGAAAGAGACAGAGGCTCTTCCATGATGGAACAAATGAATAAACAAGTGAATAATTTTAAGACATGACTAAATGTTATTTATGACCTTGTATCGAAAATCCCTACATATTTAAGACTTAAAGCCTAAAATTTTAATTTTTGAATTTAAGACTTTTTATGACCCTGCAGAAATCATGACAGGCAATAGCTAAAAAAAAAAAAAGGATTACCACTTGTTCTTGATCCTGATGCAATATAAATTCTAATGGTCTGACTGAATATTTGCTTGGGGTCGTCAGGGTGTGAGTCAGTATTTTTTCTTTTTAAAGTTGTCAACCGCACATGAAGTATTAACATAAAACTCTTTTTCTTTAAAGAATACCCAACCATCAACCACAATGATACAAACAACACAAGACCACTGTGTTAAGAAGTCAGTGCAACAGTGTATTAAGAAAGAATAATCTAGCAAGAAAGCAACACAGAAATGAAATCATTAGTCAATGATTCTAGTCCGTTTTCCCCCCAAAGAATCCCAAAACAAAAAGCTTTTCTTCAGTTCAGTTAGGTTCAAAGCAAAAACAGAAACAATCCACTCAATTCCAGGTAAGTTCAGTTCAATATTATCCCCCCCCCAAAAAAAACATAAAAGAAGAACAAAAAATAACATCCACGTCACGTCTCCGTCAAGTCATTGTGTTTTTTTGGAGGAAAAGAAAGAAGATCTGCAAAACACTGTATCCTCAGCAGGATGGCCTCACCGCTCCCTCGTCGGACTGTCGTCACCAACATAAGACCAATAGGAGTCGGCCGCCATTGGCTCCAGAGTGGGGGTGTGTATGTGACAGCATCAAGAGTGCCCACATCTGTCAGGGTTTGCTGTGGTGTTCCTGAGCCTGGCTCTGCTGAAGGTTAGGTAAGAAAGACACAATACAAAAACAAAATTATGAAATTGTCAAAAGATTTGATGAAAGAGAAATGAATGTTCTTGTGTAAGATAAAGTTAAAGTTTGACATTAACCTGGTATCACTTGGACCAAGTCTGACAGGGTAATATTGTGCAGCTGTTGACCTTGTAGACCTGCTAAACCTTCTTAGCTGACGTTTCAGCAGTTTTCCATTTTGATGGTTGTTTCTGTGTTCAAGGATGTTGCGCATTAGGAAGATGTGAGCAGAAGGCCCCATGTTGTTCAAAAAGTAGTTATTTTTTTGCAGACAAGCGAAGAGCTGCTCTGCAACCTGACTGTTCAAAGTTGCCTGAA
The DNA here is from genome assembly GCA_027495735.1 of Lutjanus campechanus. NCBI lineage: Eukaryota > Metazoa > Chordata > Actinopteri > Lutjaniformes > Lutjanidae > Lutjanus > Lutjanus campechanus. Next base: position 10,325 of record JAJHUR010121658.1, on the reverse strand, counting down.
GTTCCGGAACAATCTGTATCCTTCTTAGTGCATCCCGTGGGTCTTTTGTATTTGCCTGATGGAATTTGTCATACAGGACATAGTGTTTGCTTGAGCCTGTGACAGGATGGCCATTTGACTCTGGATGTTCAAGTTTCTCAACCAGCCACGGGAGATGCACTTTGAGGTTGCCATGGGCGGCGGCCTCAACATTCTCATTTGTTGGGTCAGCGAGCCTTCCCTCAAAGGGCTGGAAGGGAGGGTTGTCTGGAACTCTCGAATTAGCATGGGCCACCAATCCGTGTGCAAAGTCGTAAACACAGACATTGGGTAGATGCTTCCATGACAGTAGGAGGTCTGCAAAATCCCTGGGGCTTTCTGCTCCGAGGTTGAACTTAAGACTGTAAACAATTCCATGGGGGCACATGATGACAGACCATCCACCTATGAGAATACAAAATAAACATTTGGTCTAACGTCTCTATCCATTTGATGTAATTATTGTCGTAATTTTACATTTCCACACTCACCAGGGGTCCCCCCCCAAATGGACTGAAAGACCTTGTCATAGGCCTGCTTGCTCTTCATCTCCTCCCGCAGCCGGTTGATAAGGTCTATACGGGACCCGTTTGTGTCCATGTTGCATGTTTTGCAGAGTTTTCGAAGAGTGGATACCTAGACCAGAAGACATTGAGACAATTAAATATATCACTGTGGCATTGTATAAAAAAAATTGACTTATTTATGTCATTAAAAACTATTTGGATTCATGATCAGTGTTTTCCCTTAGTTGTGGCGAGAGGGCATACAATTAAAAAAAAGACTTACTTTGTACTGTTGCACAGCAGAGGGATAATGAGAAATGCATTTCATATAGAATGACATTGAATTGTCATGAGCAAATGTATTTAACTGAAAATAAGAACAAAAGTTCACTGCACCTTTTGTTTTAGCAGCTCATCAACGAGGCGGTCCTCTGTTACATCACATAGCTGAGGTTCACCAGAGGACATCTGCAACGGCGCCTTTTCAAACTCTGTATTTAGGACAGTGCTGCTTTTACGAGTCTCCCCTCCGATCCAAGGTGCCCAGTTCTCATATGTTGGTTTAACAACAAATGGGTTCTGTGAAGAGGCTTCATGGAAAACACAGAAAATAATGTTTATTCTGAGGAGAAGCACACACAACCTCCGATGAAACTTGCTGTATTTTGAAAATCTAGACAGACTCACACTCAAAGAATCCTCGGCTGATCATGTGCAGATGAACAGATTCCCAGAATGCAGCTATGTTGTGCTCACCATGAAAGTCATCTTTTGGTTGTTCCAGTTCACTGACTGAAATTGACAAACACAAGATACAAATACCCTTAGATGAATGATGAATCAAATAAATATTTAAAAAGGTGTGTATACAGGTGGAAGCTAAAGGGAGACATACCTTCAAAATTAAATACTCCTTTTCTGTGCAGGTCCATAACCACCACAGGAGGGTAGAAGCCACAATCTAGACAAAAGTATTTGTACTCTGTGTTGCAAAGTGCCTCGAATTGGCAGTATCCTTGAAAAATTAGATCGGTGGCTGGAAACTTCATCTTCAGCAAAGTCTCAAGAGACCTGATGACTCGCAATACAGACACGTGGTTCTATAGTAAAAACAGAAGAATACATGGAAAATATTTAGAATGATACAAATACCCAGAAAAGTATCAGTACAAGCTAATAAGAACAATACCTACTTTCATTGTACCTCAAAATTTACTGCTGTAAATGGCTACAAAAAGTTTATTACCTACATGAAATAATTGTCAAACTAAACATATGTGTCAACGAAAACACTAGCTGAAAAAAAAAATTTTTTTTTGGAAATCTTGGAACAATTTTAGGACCATGGCATATTAAAGATATAATTTGTGGCAACATGAGTCACAACACCTCGTATAGTTTTTTTTTTTTTCACACACACCTGGAGGTTGTGCCTCAAGTAGAGACAAAGCTGCAGTGTAAGGATTACATGGTCATTGAAATTATGAAGGCCATCTCTCCACTCCTGATAGCGGTACACCATATGACATTTGGGGCACCTTCTATTGTAAGTTGAGATGTCTGTATTGGACATAAACACAAACATTAGGGCATCAAATTAGCTATACATGGTAAATCTAAAGGTGTATTGAACTTACTTTGTATCACCCGTTCCATGCCAACTATTCTGGCCTTGTCAGTGACTTGCACAGCCTCCTCCAGTTCTGGATTATCTGGACACATCTGGCATTTTGTTTCATTTGGAAACAACTGCTGTGGGTAATCTGTCAGAGCTCTTTGGGTTGTGGCGTCTACAGGGAGAGTTGCGGGTATTTTTTTACACTCATACAGATACCTCACAGTTCTCTCCATCTCTGCAGTAGGGGAAGTGATGGGGTGAGTTGTCACTTGTGGTGTTTTGGTTGGTGGTGCGGTCATGAAAAGGTTTTTATGGGTTTGGAAAAGGTGCCACTTTGCAATGCACTTGTGGGTGCAAGATGTACGAGCCTTTGCACAGGGACAATGCCAGGTGTTTTTTTCGAGGTTGTGTGTCACCATGACTCTTCCTAAGGTGCTGTAATGGAATAGTTTTGGTTCATAAATAGAAAGAGAAATATGATTTTTGGAGCCACTAAGGTCCACCAACACAGACAAGGGGACATGCGCTTCCTCTGCTTCTTGTTGCCTCTTTTTGCATGCTTCCACCCTGGAGTCATCAAATAAATGGTTGTCCAACATTTCCTGGAGGACCTTGTGTTGCAGTCGCTCCTCAGCGGCAGTGGTGCTGCAGTAGTCCAGCGAACGAATATGGCGGCACATGCTGTGAGAGAGGCCACTCCTTTGTGCAAGCAGGTGATCCAGGCAACAGTCCACCATCTCACATTCTGTGACACGTTGCTGGCCCCATGTCTTACGCTGCACGTGTACTGGGACACTGAAACCACGTGCTGTTTTTCTGACTGCATAAAGGCCATTACTCCGGTCAACACATGTGCTTTTCAAGTGAGATTTGGCTGTTATGTCTTTTGGTTGACCGTGTTTCCTTTGTGTATGTAAAACCAAATTCTTTTTGTATAACACAATGGAGCAGTGAGGGCACTTCACGTGGGATGATGGCACATCCACAGTGACTTCTTCCTCTGGAGCTATGGAGTCGTAGGTTGTAGCTGGGGGTGACTGACCAAAATCTGTGGGGGTCTTGGGTGATGCTGTGAGTGGGTAGGAGTGGTCTGTAGTCAGTGTGGGCACAGAAGGTGGAAGTGAGTAGGAATGTTCCACACTGACTGATGGTGATGGTGATGCAATACAGTCCTCCTGAAGGTCTTTTAATGTAGGGTGGGTCTCTGGTGATGGTGGCACCGATGTGGGTTGGACCACATCACTTTTTTTATGACACTCAGTCAGATGTAATGTTATGCTGTCTTTTCGAATTATAGTGGTGTCACAAAATGGACAATGGAAATGACCTCCATCTCGGCAGGGCAGATTGCATCTGCAGATAATTTTTTCTGTAAAAGGGAGAGCAGAAAAAATTACTTGACATCCTATAAAGAATATACAATTGTATTTTTCCTTAGCTGAAACAGTTAAACTACTTGACAAAATGCTACAAGTGGGGATCTATTGACAGTTACTTGCTTTCTTTGCCAAGCTTATCCACAGACCTCAAAGCAGTGCAACTCAATATAACAATGGTTAAATTATGGCAAGCTTACATGCAAAAACACAGTGTCATTCAACATTACTGTTAAATGTAAAATTATATGATCTCAGACAGATACTTCTCATCAACATACCCTGGAAATGCACTGCATTTGCTGAGTGGTTTCTAAGGTGCCTCTGGATCACACTGTCAGTTTTAGTCGTGAATTTGGGACAGAGAGGGCACCCAAACTCAGTGGACGACAAGGCTGTGCGCTCCAGACTGGATTCTTTTGTTAAAATAGAGGGGTGCATCTGAAAAAGGAGATGTCAAACAACATTGATATCTAGAAAACTTTACAGATCATAAGGTTAACACCACATGTCCATGTTCTCCTTCAGTGCTCAGGTTCTCACTACATGCTGTTCTGTTATCAAGAGATGGCGGTGCTAATGTGAAGGTGATTGTTATTTTTCAGTTCTAGCGTGAATGATATGTGTGAGACACCCTCCACACTGTGTTCACGTTGTTCAATAACGTCTTAATATTAATTGTAAATTGATTACATTATCACTTAGAATATTTTAGGATTCTAACTGCTAACATCTCAGTTCTACATTCTGTATAAAAAGTGAAAAGACTATTAAGTCAATTAACTATTAAATTATGCAGTGTGGAGCGGCGAATGGTGAATAATATACACGAAAGAAGACCAATTTCTTATCCTAAACCCCTTGTATTTGTTAATATGATTTTCTTTTCCTTTAATTATTCATTTATTTGTTCATTTCCCCCCCTGTTCTCTTCTTTTTTCTGTGGATATTTTCTTCATGTTCGTTTCATATATAATGTTCGTTTGTTATGCTGTGTCCATAAATACATAAATCACCACAGTAATTTCATGTTATCTGAATTTAAAAAGGTGTGACTGTTCCTTCACATCCGATGTACTAACGTATACGAGTGAGTATGTCATTGCGCTTGTGATATTGCATGTTAAATATAGTAAACAATAAAAATAAAAGATAATACACGAAAGAAGACCAACTTCCGGTTGTGACTTCCAGCATGGAGTAGAGCTATGGCGGTGTCCTTATCCGCCATCTTCCCTGCAGACGGGTACTCGGGAAAACTCCCAGAGGAAACACAGTATATGTTGCTTATCTGAACCGATTAATATCGGCTAATAGAAGTGAGTGAATGCAAATTTGTTTACACCCGAACACACAAAAAGGCTCATAAAATGGCCATAGGACTTCGCCAAGTTTATACTTAAAAGCGCACTTTAGTTAAGCTAACGTTAGCCCGGACCATCGAGTCGAGCAGAGAAACAGCCTTCCCAACTCATGTCACTCTAATTCTTCGATACATTACATTTGTAGATAGCATAGATTTGTATCTTAGATAGAGGATAATTAACACACTCTTTCTCTTACCGTCATCCCTACAGCCTCTTCCATCTACTGTTTTGATGTACCGTAAAGACGGAGCGCCGAATAAATAACAAGATACACGAAGAAGACCAACTTCCGCTTCTGACTTCCGGTATGAAAGGTCCAGCTGCAGCCTTGAGATCTGTTTTATACAGTCCTACAAACCACGCCCCTCCAAAACACGCCCATCTTCATGGCGGCAACGGGAGTAAACGGCTGCAGAGTCCAAAACACAGAAACACAGAACAAAAGGACAGAAAACCCAAGTAAATGAAAAATAAATGAAAAATTTAAAGTAGCAATTTTAGCACCTGTTGAGAAAAGAAATTAAGGAAATATTTGAGCCACTACAATATTTGGCTTTCAGCACAAATAATGTAGTCTAATCAATGAATTAATGGAAACAAAAGGTGGCTTAGGAAAACAACATAATTTGAAAAAACAACATGTAAATATTGGTATTTTAGCAACTACTAAGCAGAAATAATCAGGATAAATTATGGAGTGTGTTGGTCTAACTGCTGAAAGTATATAAACATTTATGTTTAAAACTGAATTGCTGATTTTTAAGAACATTAAAATGTGTTTTTGCACGTTTTAAAGGAGAATAATTTAATAAGTTGAAAGTATCACATCATGGCTCACCGGAAAACATTATTAGTCTCATATCTGAATCTCGCATGCCAGATGATTTTTTTTTAACTGCAGGTTTCCAGTTTTGTTTAAAAACACAAGGCTAAAACTGTGTCACTTACATCCCAGACTATCTAACAATGTTTTAAATAAATTTAAAACATTAAGATATGAAAACACTCTTTCACAGCCTACCTCCTTTGCTATTTAAATTTATTCACAATGATGACACTTTATATAGACAGAATGAGTCTGAAATTTGTCTCATACCATAGCAGCTCAAGATACCGTAAACTTGCACGAAGTGTGATTCTTGTACAAACAAAGCCTTCTGCATTGATCCATTTGTCAGATGAGGACATACTGTATGTAGGCTGAAATCAGTGAATGACACAATATATTCTGTCAATTCGCACTGCATTAAAACTGAGCCCAAAGTCTTATTTGCAGTCTCAATGCATCTGAAATCCATGAATAAAGCTCAACAATAGTTCATCTGTATTTAGGTTTTAATTAATAAGCTTTAATTAATGTACCATACATTAGATCATTATACACTGCACAGTATAATACACAACTACGCTTTGTAGTCTGGCTCAATGTCCCGCCTACAGCACTGTAATCAATCAACACAGACACACTGTGTCACAGACAGAGTGAGACAGCTGCACTGCACTGGTGATCAGAGAGGAGCTGTGTAGAAGTTAAGACAGCTGATATCACCAGTTTCAATAATTATCACAGTTTTATGATCTGTTTCTTTGACGACAGCAGTTACATCAGTGAAAAAAGTCAAGGTCTGGATTTCACTCAAGACGATGTGACGGATTTTAAATCAGTCGCTCTTCGCAGAGATGCGCTGCACACAGCAGCATCTGTCCTGTTTTTTGAGATTTCGGGTATTATAACTTATACAAAAGTAACAGTGACAGTAAAACTATGATGCTCACACGTAGTCCGCGTGCCGAACCGTGGAAAGCGACCCGTACAAAACACGGACCAACTGCGATCCGTTGCACCCCTATTCATTACACAGGTACACATGAACCCCGTCTGTGGGCTGGGCATAACCACATAAGTATTTTTCCTGCATGTCTCAACTACGTGTAACATTACAGCCAATCACCAGCAGCATTATCAGCTCTTGATTATGTGATTAACGCCTCGGTACCCAAACTTGGCACCGGAAGACAAGTCATCTTTTGATACTGGCACCGAAGTTCGGTACCCAGCCCTAAGTGTACCTGGTATATATATATATATTTTTATTTATTTATTTGTTTATTTGAATGGGACATTGCACATTGATGAACATGTCAAATCATGTAAAGATGCCGTATTGTAGCATGATGCTAATTTCCATCCGTAGTCCCAAATCTTATCTTATGAAGGGTAACTAGACGAGAAAAACTTGTGAACCTCTACTTCAAAGGACCAGCATGTAAGCTTTAGTGGCATTTAGGGGTGAGATTTCAGATTGCAACCAATTTAATACATCTCACCTCACTTTCCTTCAAAGCAAGAACCTAGGCCACAAAACTCAGGAACAAAAAAGCTAAAAGCCCTCTCTAGAGCCAGTGTTTGGTTTGTCTGTTCTGGGAAACATCAGTGGAAGAGAATTCACACCCTCTGTAGATATAAAGTAAAGAAAACACAATGATTCTGTTGAAAACATACTTATGAATATTATATTCAATTTCTGCTATATTTTGACAATAAATCCCTCTTAACCTCTTCATCATGGGGCCTATTTTTGCTGCCTTCTGTCCGAAATTACTTATTCAAAATAAATGGAGGATATTTTCACAACTACAAGGGCTATATGTACAATCTTGGTGTCAAAATAATGGTAATACACGTGAGATTACTATAGAAGTGTCAGAATCAAGATATGTGTTACTGTGTCTTATTAATTTGACCTAACACACAGAAAAAATGTGAATTTTTATCTATTTATTTAAAAAAAAAACATTGTTTCGAGTGAAAAACACCTTTAAATCATAAGATAGTAGCCCGATTCATCTAGTTATTAGTAAAGATATATCTGATAAGTAACAAAAAAAAAGACGATGCTAAAAGAGTTAGCCTGAACCATTTTACAGATGGACATATCCAGGCGAAACTGCACCAAATGTGCCATTTGGGCATCAGGCACACTGACGTTTGGCACTGTGTTGTTAGTATGTAAGCACCGCTATCTGATTAAAACAGTCAGAGAACCTCTTCTGCTGTTTAATTCTCGAGTTTTATCCTCACCAGCAGTCCGCTAAGCTATGCTAAGACGCTATCTAAGTGTAAACAAAGCTGCGTCCTTGTGCGTCATGCGTCACATCCCTGGGACTGTCCAGCTGGTTAGATCTACAACCCATTGGTCAATTATGATGATCGACACCTCTATAAACCAATCAGAGTCAGACAATTTCATTGCTAACACCCAAATTTACCTTAGCAACACCAATCACGATACAGAAGGGCTTCAAGCCACAGATAGTGCATCGGAGTGAGGATGCATCACTCCGCTCGAAAAAAGCCCCAGCTCTTTATGAAAACAACCAGGACCTCGGGATTCATTTCAAACTACTTAAGAGTCATAGAAGTAGACTTAAGCAGTGATTTTTCAAGCTGGAATATATCTTTAGGGCACAAAACAGCCAAATTCAGGCATTTTTTAGGATTCTGTGAAGGTTTTTTGCGACTATTTGGTGTTTGAATCTCAGTTTTTGTCGCACCATGACGAGTGAGACCTCTCCTGAAAACAGAGATCGTACTGATTACTCCAATACCCTACATGTCTAAATTGCTGAAAGTGGTGAGCGTAGTAGTAGGAATTTATTGAACGTGGGCGTTTTCACGTTTTTGTTAAATGCCCATATTATTACCTGTGGTTTTAATTGTGTTTCGTTTAGGTGGCAATACTTGATAGATGCTTTTAGCTGAGTTTCTCCCCGTCATTTCAAGGTGCTACTTGTAAATATTGATGCTTCCTAGCG
>JAJHUR010121656.1:2483-14376 GCA_027495735.1 Lutjanus campechanus | reverse complement strand
GATCCAGTACAATGGCAGTGAACGGTGATCACGGATAAAACGTTAAAAAAAACACACAAAACAAACACAAAATGTCTCCATCCTGCTTGTGTGGTGTAATCCAAGTGTCCGCGAGCCGCGACATTAAAAATTAACCGCAAAAGACGCCATTTACGCCATGTTTTTAGCAGAAATATCAGCTGTAGCATGTAGACGGTAGGATGTAAACATGGCGTCGATCTCGCGAGACTTCCGCATGTGCGTCCATTAAGATAGCGTTCTTCATAGCAACGGTCTGTTATAAAGAAATAATTGGCCTTAGAATGCTGTAATTGACCAATCAGAATCAAGTATTTAACAAAGCCGTGTAATATGTAAGGGATAATGTACAGTGAGCAGGTCATTAATGAGAAATAAACCCTGATGGGGTGATCCGAGGTCTTAAATCACCCTGAAGGGGTTTATTTCACTCTCTGGTGTATCCAAGTGTCATGTTAGTGTTTTTATTTTTTTGTATATTGCCTGTCATAGATGGTTTTCATTTGTTTGCTTTTATTTTCTTTACTTTGTTGAATCCTAAAGCCTCTGCTGACAAGTTCAGTTCCTTGTGCAAATCAGTGAAATTTCATTTCCGACTAAAAGATTCCACCAAACAACAGATTTTTAATTTATGCACACAACAACATAATCTTCAAAGTGTTTTGTTTTTCTTCTCTCTCTTTGCTGCAGCTCTTCTGGCGAGCTGCGATGCCTTCAGACTGGGTTCGTCCCAGCGCGTCATTCCCCTCAGTCCTCCGGCGGCCCGTCTGTTCCAGGACGAAGGCCCAGCCCAGCCACACTTCATCCAGGAATTAGTCAGAATCAAACGCCACGCGGTCCAAGAGCTGGTGCGAGCCCAGCCCCATCTGGTTCACGACATGGGTTGGCCGGAGATCCACGAAACGTCCCGTTCTCAGGCCAAGACGGACTCCACTAACTCCTCCCAGATGAACCCACCATCAGCCGCCAGTCAGGATGCGGCTGCGAGGATCCGACCCGCTGTGGACGACAACCTGGACGTGGAAGACGAGATGGAGGTGAGGAAGAGCTGAAGGTGATGTTTAGGGTGGTGGAATACATGTTTTGCAGAATGCAAGAGTGTTGTGCATAAATGCTTGTATCTGTCAGTCTCTATGGAAGCAAATGAGCGCTGTAATTATTAATTCATAATCTCATAAAGCAGCTGAAAACCTACATGTGAAATTGAAGCGAGCACGAACACTGTGGTTACGTCCACTCAGTAAATCTGGAGCAGCGATCACATACAAGAACATCAACAGAAAATAAAGTTGCGTTATTTTATTTGACCCACTTCTCTCTACATTTGAGCTGTGAGCATTGTTGGAGCGGTGCAGGAGAGTTTTACAGGATGAAGGGTTTATGAAATATTGAATATTTTTAAATATTTAGTTCTGCTTCAGTTGTTACAGCAGAATGCTCTCAGTAGGGCTGCAACTAAGGCTTATTTTCGTAGTCATTTAATCAGCCGATTATTTTCTGATTAATTGATTAATAGTTGTACACGAAATGTCAGAAATGTCAAATGACGTCCTCAAATGTCTTGTTTTGTCCACAACCCAGATATTCAGTTTACTGTCAGAGACGCGTAAAGAAACCAAAATATATTCACATTTAAAAAGCAAGGATCGGAATTTGGACTTTTTTCTCAAAAAAAAAAACTGAATTATCAAAGTAGTTGGTGATTAATTTAATAATTCATTAATAAGCGATCAATTGTTGCAGCTCTAGCCCTCAGTAGAGCACAGATCTCCGCCAGTGAAGCACCTGCTGCAGTGCCAACACAACTGCCTGATGCAACCAGCAGAGATTTGCATTTGCAAAGTTGTTTTTGTATATTATAGAAGGGGTTCCCAAACTTTTCCATGCCAAGGCTAATAAGCATTAGCTTATGGCCTTGGCGCTCTTTTGCAAGATGTCTGTGAAAAAACCCAAAGTCGACTGTTTTTTCTGCCTCTGCTGAGTGTTTTTGTTTCAAGTTTTGACAGTTTTAAACGCATTTGAGAGGGTCTTGCTTAGCACTAAATTTCAGGAGCAAAGCAGCTTTGCAGCAGTCCAGTGGGGCTTTTCCATCGTCACTTTTGGCCTTGCTGAGTTAAACCGTGCCATACTTATTTGCATTCCCATTAACACTTTTGATGTGACGAGGTGTGCCGATTCGTGCCTGAGAGCTTTCAGTACTTTTGTAGCTTCTGACTGAATATAGTTTGAAGTTTAGTTTCTCTCCTGTGTCGCTGTTTGAACTCATTTATCTTCCTTTTCTTTACAGTTTCATGTAAGTCAAATCAGGGGGCTGTACAATCTGCAACACCCCCTGTCCTGTAAACCCTCAAAAGACTAAGGAAAAACTCCCCAAAACTATCTGACCAAAATAATATCTTTTCTTTCAGCGAATGGTTCACCTGGCGGTTCCCCAGGATCCAGAAAGCTACAGGGGACACTCAGACTCCCCTGATCCAGAGAAGGAGCTCCTCGGTGGGCCAGGAGCTGGCGACGCCTCCCTGGAGGCCTCGGGCTTCTACGGGACGGACATGGAGGACAGAGACAGAGGAGAGGAGGGAGGAGAGGACCGAGAGAGACGAGGGGGAGAGGACGAGTGGGACAGAGACGCGGGGGAAGACAGGGAGAGGAGAGGGGGAGCAAAAGAAGACGTCCACGTTCTGGATGCTTCAGAGGCCAACCACACGACCCCAGATCTGGACGCTCTGATTGGTTAGTAGAAATGTTCCCTACAGAATCAAATACGTCCCCCCAGGATTCGGTCACATGTGCAAACTTTAGTGAGAACCTGCAGTTGTCCAGCAGGACGTCTCATCTTCAAAGATATTTCTGAGATCCTGCAGATGTCTCCTGTCGGCCTGAAGTGATAAAATATTTGCCAGGAGCAAAACCAAAGTTTAGATCCAACATTTCTACAGTCTGAGCTGCTCCTCTACGCTCCTCTTATTAGCTGGTCAAACATCAGGTTTGCTGTGCTAAAGAAGACTGTGGAGATGTCCGTCTCAGTCTGTAGATGTTGGGTTTAAATGTTGATTTCGGTGCAGACAGACATCTGTGAAATCCTCCAAATCCCTGTGAAGATAAAATCTACTGCTGGATAACAGGTAAAAAATAATATTTGGATTTTTGATGTGGCTTCAGAAGCAGCAATGTTGGTCCAGACTGAAATATCGCAACAGCAACTGGATGCATTGCCGTGAAATTTGGTGCAAACATTCACGTCCCCCTCAGGATGAACCTTTGATTCAAACACACTGTCAAAACCTCATGACAACAGCGGAAAGAGGAACAGGTGACAAGAGGTTTATTTATGAGGAAACAAACCATGTGTTTCTGACGTGTCTCTTTGTGTCACACAGGCTACAGTTCATCTTTCCACCCGTCCAGCTCGCAGCAGCCCAGTGTCCCTCCTCCAGCCCAGGTGCATGATTCTGGGCTACAGGAGCATCGTGGGTCCCCGATCCTGGAGGTGAGGACGGATAAAAGACGCCTCTGTTGTATTTGTTAGGGTTGGATATTTTATCAGTTTTTCTGTAGTTAAACAGCGTCTTCTACAGAAAAATAAAAACAGTCCTTACAAGAACTCGGGAAACACAGAAGTGCACCAGGTTTCACCTTTCTGAGCATCACAGCGACAAAACGACAAAAAATCGAGACCAAACAAACATGTTTTCTTTGATCTGGAGAACAAAATTTTGAGGTCAGATCATTCTGGTTCTGCGATTTAGATATTTCATTTGGCCATATTGCGATTTTATTGCGATTAATTGTGCAGCTCTAGTTTTAAGCCACTGTTTTGCTCAATATAATCATAATAATGAGTAAGATATATAATAAATATATAATATAATAGAAATACAAGGGGAACTAAAAAAAACTGCATGTTGTACGACAGCAACATACTGCTATTTAGTTTTCATTTGTCACTTTTAGTTACAGGAAAAAGTTGATTTTTAACCCATTTTTTAAACCCAACCAGGACTTTAACACATTTTTTAACAAAACAGGTAATGACTAAATTTGGGAGAAAAATAAGGAATCAAACAGAAAAACCTGACCCGACTCAGACCCGTTGGATCCTGTTGGGTTCAGGCACAGATCTCAAGCTCTTGTCCGATTGTACTGAATCTTTTATGAAAATGACCTTTCTTCTTACTCGATTTATGACCTCAGTGAATTGTGAGGTAACAAGAAATTCTCACCCCTAGTTGTAGTCCAGGTAAACTGCTTTACAGTAAAACATTAGTGCAGGTAAGTGCGAATGTGTGTCTATTTAACATGCTAATTACTGCTGGAACAGATGAGTGGTTGGTACCTTAAAACTGGTACCTGAGGGGAGAGAAGGATGAAAGAAGTGATGGTATGAGCTCTCTGCAGGACTTGTCTCTTGAGTAGTTTGGGCAGACCAGCCTGTCTGATTCTTCTTAACTCGCTGCAGTGCTTTATGATCCAGCTAAGAGCATTTTTTACTTTTCAGACTCAGATTTCCGAACCTCCTCTTGCTCAGAAAATCCTCTGCAACAGTAAAGCAAAATGCAGGAGCCTTGTTTTTTTCAGCTATAATGCAAATACGCTTCAAGGTCTCTTCTTTTTATTCTTCACACAACTACTTCCTGTATTTTTTGGTGTACAAACGAGTGTAACACCATGCAGGCCTTCGAGGAAAGCCTGTGTTTCCGTGACTCAGCTGAAAGGCGGAGCTTGAAGGCAGCATTTTAAAAAAAAGAAATCACCAGCGGCAGTTGGGCTTTAATTGGATCGCAGTAAATGAGATGTAATCCAGGGCTCACCTACTAACCCTGCGCTGAGTAGTTTAATTAGTCTTTAACTGCTTTATGTGATTAGTGGTATCTCGTTGGCCCAAACTGACATATTGGCAAACTGACTCAGCAAAGAGCTGCTGCTCACAGCACCAACAAACTCCACCTGAATGTTGCTTTGAGTATTGCATCAAATATATGAAGGCAATCCAGATTAATGCTTTTCTTTTTTAAATTAATAGCTCAAAGAACACTGTTTAGAGAGATGTTAGAGTTGGGGACAAAAGTAGGATTGTGGAACGTGAGAGGAAACAAAACCTCCTCCAGTCCTCAGTGGAAATCTGTCTGTCACACAGGTGGGTCCTTTAGAAAGAGAGCTGTGGGAGGCAGAGGGGGAGGAAGACGGTCATTCCAGCGGCTACGGAGTCCTTCACCCCTCCATCACCACTACCAGTACGCCATCCACGTCTACGTCTACTGCGACTGCCGCTGGGGGAGACGTTGTAGGGACCGCCACCCCTGAGACCGACACAGGCACTGACTTTGGGCTGCTGGGAAGTTACACAAAAGGTACCGCGTTGACTTAGCCAGTTTGATCTTGTTATTTAGCCTGGACAGGGGCAGGCTAGTGGTTCTTGGGATGTTGGTCGGCTGAAATATCTCAACAGCTGTTGGATGTGTTGTCATGAAGTTTGGATCAAACATTTATGATCCCCAGAGGATGAAACCTGATGACTTTGGTGATCAAATGTGAGACCTGTCATCAACTTTTGGATGGATTGTCATGTCTTCTTCTCATGATAAATTGTAATAACTTTGGTGAACTTTATTTAATGACTATTTACCTGCAAAACTAATGACGTTCTCGTTATCTGAGTTAATAAATTGTGGATGTTTATTACTGAATTTTGTGAAGAGCTGTTCCCAAACAGTTTTAAATTGTGTAGTTGTAAATCAGTAGTGTTTTTGGTAAAGCTGCACTCACTGGTAGCTATTATCAGCTCAGCTGTGGTAGAAAACACATTATTTTCTCGTTAAAATACAAAGACAACCTGGGAAACAATCATAATCTGATAACTCTGTTATAAATAATATGGTAAAGATGAAGAGCACCTGCTGCTTTTGATTCGCCTCTGGTCGTTTGTCACTGCAGATGAGACCGAGGAAGAAGAGACAGAGAGGGAGGAGGAAGAGGAAGAAGCTGGTCTGGCACACAAAGGCGGATTTACCCAGAATCCCACTGCACCAGAGGTCGGCATGGCTCCCAGCAGAGAGCCCCTGCAGCCCAGCGTGGAGGAAGAGGAGGAGCTGGAACAAGGAGAACGTGAGCTAACGGGTTAACATGTCATTAACAAAATCATTCAGCTCCAGTATGTAGCACACTGTCACTGTCACATGCTATTGGTCTCATTTTAAGTCTGTCTGTGGGTTTTACAAATATTTAACCATTCAATTAGTTAATTAATTAGCATTTGATTAACACGGGTTATTTTTCATTTCCTGAAAAGTAACAATTTTGGGCAGACAAAGAGGTTTCAACTGGAGACAGTGTTTCAATCTACTCAAAAAGCTAAATTTAGCTTACTTAGCTAGCTAACAAGCTACAGCTGAATAAAGTGACATGATATTGATATGATATTGATGTTTTGCCCGGTGAAAACAACATAACCGAAGGGGGGAGGGGCTTCCAGGTTATTGTTTTGCACATCCCAAACAGAGACAGGCATTTTCTAAATAAAATGTTTGGCTTCGGGGAAGGTAACGAAGTATTTTCAAGTCCAAGACGAGTGGCAAGTCATCATCAAATTTGTAACTTGAGTCTGACTCGTCGTGTGACTCAAGTCGATAAACGCGTTATAAATTGATCGTTTTTGTTTTTCGCTCAAGGGGTTGGACTGAACGACAGAAGTGAAGAGGTGGAGGAGGAAAAATGGGGAAAGACGGAGAAAGAGGAGCCGAGAATCAGACACATCATCCCGCTCACCACGGATCCCTCCCCCTCCGTCGGCCTCACCGAACCCTCCTGGACGTGGCCCAAGATGGAGAACCCCACCACCGGCTTCACCGACCGGCCCTGGGTTTGGCCTGAGTCGGAGGACCCCACCGTCAGCTTCACCGACCCCACCACGGATTGGCCTCACGAGGCGCAGCAGGTACGTTTACATACACATGCACAGACACAGGGTACCTGTATATGAAAGGTTTTCTGTAGTCTAACATTTGTTAAATATTCACATTACTGAATCTTGCAGGTCATGTGTTTGGACTGGAGTGAACTGACTGGACGAGGCTACGTCATCCTGAACATGACACAAAACCTCAACTGTGTAAGTACGAGGATGCAACGTTCATATTTAAAGGTGCAGCTCTTATTCATAGATATTCAGATTTATTCATATTGTGGGGGAATTCACTCTCAAAATAAGTGTTATCTCTGTTTCCCTGGAAACACATGGGGTCTGACTAATAACTGGAAAACCATCAGGTATGTCAGTACAACTCCAGTGTAATGAAACCTAATTTACTACTCCAGCAAGTAGTCCGACCCGACGAGCAGCAGCAGAGATGATCTGTAGTCTCTGTTGAGTCCGCAGCCAACTTGAGCTCATGTTCTGAACTGAATAAATATCACACTTAACAAACACTAAACTGCTTTGTTTGCTCAGATTTGCTGTAACTAAGATATCTGCTGAGAAATGTTTTTTTCCATGGGCTGATTCAGCTACTACATCTGCAAACTTCACATGTATTTTTAAGCTCGTAGTGTCGTGTCACAGACTCACCGGCACAGCTGATGGAGGATGCTGTTTGTTGGTGTTTAGCCTAATTTACCTTTCAAAAACAAAATGTTGACCGCGGTCACAAAACTGTTTCCTCTCTGGCTTGTGGCACACAAGGGAGGCAGCACCTATGTATGTGATAAAGGGGCGGCATGGCGGCAATCTAACAGCACCATAAATTATATTCATTAAGGAAATTTAACTTATTCTATGAGTGTTACTTTAACAACTGACTATATCCTAACATGAGGTCATAGTCTATAGAGGTTCATTGTTGGTTATGGTTTATTTTATGTCCCTCTGGGTGGACTAATGCTTTTAGTGATAAATATGGTGTCATGCTCATAGACATATATACGTAGACGAACCTGTGACTTGTTGACGTCACTGCCATTTTCGTCAGGTCAAGACTGTAAACAGACTCGTGTAAATGGAGTAGGTGTGGTTTTTTCTGAGTTAAAAGAAGTATAACTTTTATCTCCCAACCAATCTTAATGAGTTATTTTATATTCAGGGGTTAATCATCTACATGGAGTTAAGAATTAAAAACTTTTGAAATGTCTCGATACTTTCATTGTGACCATTTGGCTATAAACACCTTTAGATGTGGTTGAACAAGGCTTTGCACGAACCACTTTGTTTCAAGCGCACCTCTTCCTGATTTACCTCCAACAGCTGCAGAAAGACGACCAAAAGTTCCTGAAGAATCTGTCCGAAATCTCACACCACATGAGTGAGAGCTTTGTTCGAGTTTTGCTTTTAAAATTGAGCGATCATTAAATTTATTAGTCTGACTGTTTCTAACATGGCGGTGTGCACGGTGCCAGCCTTCTGCTGGAGGTGCAGCAGCCTCTGAACACAAACAGAATATCTCTGCTCAATAGAACGACTTTCAAAACACCAAACTACTTCTTTTAACAAATTTCATTTATTTATAATGTAAAGAATTGTAAAATATCTCTTCCATGAGGCTGTCCTGTCAGATAGTGACGGATTACAGCCAATAAACTTGGTATTTCATCCTCGCAGCTGTGGTGAAGGTCAAGCTGCATGCAGTTTATATTATGTTCATTATAATGTTGAAATTGAGTTCTTCTGCCTCAATACGACTAAAGCAGTCAGGTTTTGAACCTGACATAGGCTATGACTAATGTGTTTTGACGGTATAGCTGAAATTAGACCTTAAAACTTTTCCCAGGATAGTGAGCTTGTTTTTCCAGGTCTCAGTTTTGGGGAAAATATTGATCCCTACTCCTCACCACATCACATCATCTGTCAGTCGGTGCCCATGGTCACCTCTGACTGTCTTCTGTCCATTTAATCCCCCTAAAATCAAACATCCGTCCTCCTGGTGTTGAATGCAGATGTGAGCGTCTTTGATGAGAGGAGCAGCCAGACTTTTCTCCCACGCTGTCAGAACCAGAACAAAACATGAAGGAGTTCAGTTGAGTTTTACAGACTGCTGGAGGTCGTCTCTCTTTGTGTTGCGTTGTAATGAGGGAGGAGGGACCTTCAGCACAGCGTCTGTCACCATGGCAGCAACATAAACCGCCACCGCAGTGACCGTATAGTTGTTATCACAATGTGGATGGAGGCGGAGGGGATGAAAAACTTCTTGACCTCTGCAGGTAAATCAAGTATTAACTTGAAGGAAAACGTGTGTGTGTGTCACAGGAGGAGTTTCGTGTTGACCAGGGCGTGCGGCTGTTGAAGATCATGGAGCGAGTGTTTGCTCGAAGGATGAACAGCCCCGAGGGATCATGGGTACTCTACCTCAGCAAGCCAACACACCAGCAGCACCAGCTGCTGATGAACGTGGCTTCTGAGCATGGTGCGTGCACACACACACACGCGCGCGCACACACACAAACACACATGTTGCCTGTTCAGACTGTGTTAACGTTGTTCCACGTGTGTCGTTTCTTCCAGGAGTCATCGGTACCAAGGATGTGCTGGACATGCTGGGAGAGATCAGGAAAAGTTTGAACAAGGTGAACCGACCAAATCCTTTAAAAAATGTTTACTTTTGTCTGTGAAAATGGTTCCAAACAAATTATTCTCACTGTTAATGATTTGTAGACGGAGCTTTACATCTCAAATATGAGCTATTATCTGAAAGCAAACAAATCATGACAATAGATAAAATTAAGAGTTGGTGTACCAATAATCAATATAATATTTTTTTCAACAGCAAAATACTGGATATTCTCTGACATCATGATATAGTCTGAAACGTATAAAGACAGATGATACGTGGAGCGTGTTCATATAAATAATCCTGGTATATTTCAGATGCTTCTTTGGTTTTAGATTAAAATTAATTGAATTGAACTGATTAAATTTTTGTTAATTTGTGATTTTCATCACAAAACAACTACTGAAAACGTGTTACAACCAGGACACTGTTTCTAGTGCAACACAAAACTGTTGGAACGACACTTCAACAACTAAAACCAACTGAAAACACGTTACAAAGACTGTTTCTAGTGAGAACAGAAATGGCATCAAACAAGAACAGGACTGAAACCGAGTCACTCTCAGGCCCTGAGGAGTGGGCCCTGACAGTGGACAGGGAGGTTAACGCTCTGGAAAAGAAACGCGTGGAGTTAAAAGCCGTATTCTTTGGCAGCAACAACAAAAAGGCAGAGAAAGACACAAAGACTGCAAGCTGAAAACAAAGCCCTGGAGCAGGACATGGTGATGGAGAGGAGACAGAAACTGGACTGCAGACAGGAGCTGGAGGACGTAAAGAGGCAGCTGGAGGAAAAGACCACTTCCAACCTTGAAGTGGCCTCCAAACTGAAAGCACAGGAGGAGACCAGTCAGGAGCTGCAGAAGAAGGTGGAGGTGCTGAGCAAGCACACGTGTGAGCAGACTGCAAAGGCCGATGCTACAGAAAGACAGGTCATCGTACCCCGGGGGACCAGACATGCCTACAGGCAGGCCCAGGGAACCAGAGACCATATCACCATCTTGGCCTGCCTGAAGGCAGCTGGGGAGGATGTCCCCCTGTTCATCATCTACAAGCGGGCTCCTACAACAAGGAGGGGGTCCCCAACGCCTTCTAAAGGAAGTTGCCGGCAGGGCACATGGACAGTCAGCTGTTTAGGAAGTGGTTTGTTGGGCACTTCCTGAGGTACAGGAGGTCCTGTTACAGGAGATCTGTCGGCAGTAAGCCACTCCTTCTTGGTTTCCAAGTTGTGTTGAAAAACTTTGTGTATGTTTGGTTTCATATCTAGTTAAACTATCATGTGACTGCGTGTGTTTTTACTTCATCAGGTTGGCATCCAGAACTACAGCGCGGCCAGTAGCTGCCAGTCTCGGCCCAGTCAGACACGCAGCGACTACGGCAAACTGTTTGTGGTTCTGGTGATCATCGGCTCCGTCTGCATGGTCATCATCACATCTGGATTCATATACATCTGCTGGCAAAGACGACTGCCTGCAACTAAAACCACGGTAAATATAAAAACACACACTGCAACATTTACAACTTTTATGGAAGACTAACCAAAGTCCCTAATGGCTACCTACCTACCTGTCCTGGGACCTACCTAATGGTTCCAGGACATTTTCTGCACATTGGTTGAACAAGTAACATACAGTTAAATTCAATACAAACATATGGCAAGGGAAAATAGTAACAAACAGTACAATTTAAGTGGATTTCAGAGTAGAGCTGGCAGTTTTAGGGTATTCAAGCTTCAACATATTTAAATAGTAACTGCTGCCTGAAATATGTTTTAAAACAGACATATTTTGATTTCTGTTCAAGTGAAAAACAGTTAAGCTGTCTTGCTTGTATTTAAGAATAACTTATTACATTTAAACCATCTTAACCAGCTCCTTGTTTATATTATTTTGCAGCTCATTGAGATTATTGTGAGACAGGAATAAAATTGTATCATCAGCAGATCATTAAAGCTTCAGTAGGTAGAAAGCCTAAAAACGGTTGATTTTTGAGTCTCATCTGAGTTAGGTTTCGTTTTCTGTGTCCTGAGCCCCTCCCGCCAGACGAGCAGCACGCGCTTCATGAGCGCAAGCAACAGTTTACGAGGTTACGGAGGCAATCGTGAGCGAGCACAGACCGACAGACATCAGCTGTGTGTAATAAAACAGTCACCTGACAGTAAAAAACACCGACAGAGGAGAGAAACTACATTTAAAAACCGTAGCAAGGTTTGTTGTAGGCAACTGGACTTCATAGAGTTCTTGAAGACGTTTCGCCTCTCATCTTCAAGAACTCTATGAAGTCCAGTTGCCTACAACAAACCTTGCTACGGATACCATGACCTGGATGACTGAGAACCTACACAG
>JAJHUR010121655.1:3193-13549 GCA_027495735.1 Lutjanus campechanus | reverse complement strand
CGGCTGATCGATTTAAAAAGGATCATTATTCTTATTTTCATTTAAAACAGATCATCACAGTCAAACAAATAAAAAAATAATAATGTTAAATATGATGTTTCTGCAGCAAAACAATATTTAATTTAAACACACGTTCAGCCTTTAACACATGTTGTGATTTTGATCAAACTTTGATGAATTAATTTAATTGTTCAGCACTAATACCATAATCCATATTTCTTCTGATTTATGAGACAGAAAGATTTAAAGAAAAGCAGCTGAACCTGATTAACAGAAGAAGGTTTGTAAAATATTTATTTTCTGTCTCATTTTAATCAGATGTGAAGTCAAACTAAATGCTTCTGTTGAGTTTTGCAGCTAATAACTGTCAGTTAAAAGTCACGTGCAGACATCAATTAAAAAAAAAATACAGACGTTACTTTTATAAAAGTTTATTTCAGGTTTTTTCTTTTTGTCTTGATGGTAGAAGAGTCGATGAAACTCTGATTTTTCTGGAGTTTGATCTCTTTAGTTTTTCAATCCTGCCTGTTTCTGAGGTGTGAAGGTACTGAGGACACGTCCTCACTGTGAGGACAGTTTGACTCGTCCTCACTGACTCAAAGGACAGTTTGACTCGTCCTCACTGACTCAAAGGACAGTTTGAAGGTTCAGACCTGGTCTGAAGGTGCAGCAGGTTTGTTGATGGTTGAAGGTCCAAACTTCACCATCTCGTCAGTTCAACAGAAGAACTGAACTGTGACCACCTTCATCCTCTGAAACTGAGTTTAACTGAACATCTGCACATGAAACCTCCTCCTCCTCCTCCTCCTCCTCCTCCTCCTCCTCCTCATCTCTCCATCTCCTTCAGTCTCTCTTTTTAGTCAAAGATTTAGTCAAAATGGCGGCTGCTGCTGAAGGATTTTGGTTCCTGGTCGCCTCATAAATCAGAAAGTGAAGCAGCTCCTCCAGGAATCACAAACAGTCTGAATTTAAACCTCCTCCTCCTCCTCCTCCTCCTCCTCCTCGGCAGCCTGTCACACCCCGCCTCCTTCGCCCAATCAGGATGGAAATCCACTTCCTGTTGGATTAACGAGGCTGCAGAGCGGCGGACGTATCGGAGCGTTAAATCCTGTGAAGGCCGTCAGCCGACTGTGAGTTTATCAAACAGAGACGAGTCGTGATGTTCAGCAGCGTGACCCGATCAGAAACACGCAGCCGTCACAACCAATCAGCTCGCAGCTCAGTACAGACACACACTCAGAGGTCAGAGGTCACCGAGACACCAACAAACACTGACTGGACCTCAGTGGGCTGTGACGCTGTCAGAGTAAGGACGGGCGACCAATCAGAGAGGCTGCAGACTGAGACAGAGACCCGCTGATGGAGACATGAAGAGAGAAGTTTTCATCAATCAATAAAACAATAAAACAATAAAACAATAAATCAATAATACTGTGTCTGGAACAGGAGAGAAACTTTCTCTCTCCTGCTGATCTGTGTCAGAAGCTGCTGCTTCGAGCTGCTCGTCTTTATGATCAGACAAAAACTAAAATAATAAAAAACATCAGCAGCTTCAGATTCTCTTCATAATCAAACCACATGATCACATGATCACTTCCTGTTCTGAGACGACAACACATGATGACGTCTGAGGTCAAAGCTGACCAACACGTCGTCAAAAGTCTCATCTTGTGTCTGTCTTCAGAGTCAGTCGTCCCTAACCTTCACACACACACACACACACACACACACACACACACACACACACACACACACACACACACTCTTCTTCAGCTGTTTCCTTTGTGTATTTCCTAACAACAGTCCCGTTTCTTTTTCTGTTTAGAAATAAAGATTCGGTGCTCTGACATTTGCTCAGATTATTATTATTATTATTATTATTTATTATTGTTATTATTATTATTATTATTATTATTATTGTTCTGTAGCCTCACACAGCCGCCCGTCCTGAACGACGTGGAGGTGTGAGAACCCGTCTGACGCCGCTCGCAGCTTCATCTTGATCATTATTGAATCAGGCGAGTCATCAACAGCAGCTGAGGCTGCTGGGAGTTCAGGATGCCTCAGTGAGGTGCTGGACTTTCATATTAGTAGATATTGATTATTGATCATGTATGTCTTGACTGTTGTGAACTCCAGAGGCTGGAAGCTGCAGAGGAGGTTCGTGGTCTTTGTCGGGACAGCGTTCCTGACTCGTCCGGCGCCGTCTGGTTGCCGTGACAGCAGGCCGAGCGTGACGTCCTGATTGGCTGTTTGTTGTTCTTCGATCTTTGACGTTAGATGTTTGTGTTTGTTCTCAGGCTGCATCATATTCTTCAGGTTCTTGGTGTGAATATTTGTCTCTGTTTGTTCTGTAATTCATATTTTCTGGGCTGATAAACTTCGCAGCTCCTGCAGCTGATAAAATCTCTGATTTTGTATTTTTTTCCCTGCGCCTGAATGCATCAGTGAAGTGAGAGCAGCAGCTGATTCACATTCAAACCCAAAATCCACCAAAACCTGCAGCTGAGTGGACTCTGAGGATCCATCCGTCTGATCAGTGTGATCAGTGATGATTATTGAGCTGAGATGAGATGTCCGTCCTGACCTCTGACCTCTGAGGTGACTTTCTCTGTCCCGCCCCCTTCAGGGGACGATCAATACCAATGATCAGGGAAGGAACTGATCAAAACAGTGTCATTTTCAGCCACAACAACCCAAAAGCAGCCTGTGAAATCCTGGACCTGATCAATAAGTCAAATCAAAAACAGGATCCTGAATCGTAGTTCAGCTGAACTGAACGTTGATGATCAGGAGGATTCACAGATGAAAGTTTCACAGACGTTTGTTTCCTCTGACGACTTTTAAAGAATGAAAATAATTAATACAACAAACATTCTCATGTTAAATTCTCTGTATTTATTTTTGCTCCTTAAAGAAACTGACGTGTCTCCTTCCTTTAAAACTTTTCTTAAGAAACATGAAATCTTCTTTCCTTGAAGCTTAAACTTCACTGAGGATTTTAAGAGTCACGTCTCCCCTGAATCACCTCATTCAGCTCAGTTTGTCTCCACGTTTGTCCTCAGAGAGACGATGATCAGCTTCACTGATCTGAGATCTGGTTCTAATTACAGACAGTCAGCTGTGTTGAGTTTATCAGCAGCTGATTTCCTGATCGATCTGCTCTATTTCATCCCAAATATTGGTGCATTCTTCTTTAATTATTGGAAACTTTATCCTCCACCTGTGTTGAATTATATCTTCACGTTCAGCTGCTCTCTGGGTTCAACTGCGTCCGTTTGTTGTGATTCATTAACTGGAGGCGACTGATCGCAGATAAACGAGACTCTGTCACGTCTGTCTGAGCTGATCAGACCGAGAGGAACCAGCAGGAACACAGAGAGAACAACCGGTTCCTCCAAACATTCATGTGGAACTTTGAGTTCACTTCTGAGTCGAGCAGGTCGACGTCCGCAGAACAAGAAGAAGAAGAAGAGTGAGAGGAAGTGAGGGAACGTGTGGACGAGCTGGAAAGATGTTTATCGTCTCCTCAAACCCTGAAGGACGAATCAGAGCAGCGATCAGATGCTGGCAGGAGAACCCTAACCCCTAAACCCTAAACCCTAACCCCCTAATCCTAACCCCTGACCCCTAACCCAAACCCTCCACGATCCTGCTGCCTGCTTTTAGGATTGTTTCGGCCTAAAATATCCAATTTCACAGCAGCTTTTCTAAAACATTGTGACGCATGTTGCAACATTTTTGTTGCATGTTGCAAAGAAGTTGTGTGACTTCAAGCTTGTGATCTTTTCCGTATCTGTGAGAAAATAAAACTATAAATACAGAAAAATCTAATCATAAAACAGTGACTGATATGGACTCTCAGGAAACAATAACTGGTCAAATTTTCAGAAAAGCTTCAGAATTTGGACAAAATCGTAACGTTGAGCAGAATTCAGCGATCGTTGAATCTGAAGTTTTATTCACATCAGAGTAAAATAATCCAGGTTTCTTCACTGAGCAGCTACGTTACAAACATCAAGTAAAAATTGATTTGATAAATTCAGATGAAATAAACTCGTGCTGCCGTTTGTCTCAGCTGAAGTTTTTTTATGTTTTTATAATTTAACTTCGATCAGGCTGATGTGTGAGGAGGTCAGAGGTCAAACTGCTTTTAATCACAGCTCCGCCTCTAAAGACGAAACGTTTTCTTTAATAAATCATGAAGATTAATGTAAATATAATCTGTCAGTCCTGCAGACTGTCTGTCTGTGTGTGTCTGTCTGTGTGTGTGTGTGTGTGTCTGTCTGTCAGTGTGTGTGTGTGTGTGTCTGTGTGTGTCTGTGTGTGTGTGTCTGTCAGTGTGTGTCTGTGTGTGTGTGTCAGTGTCTCTGTTTGTTTTTGTTGTTATTGTCCCGCTCAGAGCGTCTGTGTTTATTTATGCTGCGTTCATGAACAGCTCAGACAAAAGTAAAGTTTCTGATTGTGTTTAATATTTTTATTATTAATTGTGATGTTTCTCTCCTCTCACCTGTCGGCCTGTAATCCGTCTGATCTTATTCGTCCCCGCGGCGGCGAGCAGGTGTGGTGACGAGCTAACAGGTTAGCCGTGCTAACCTGACGTCACAGATTGACTCGATGGTTTTTCAGTCGGTTGATGCCATAAAAATCTGAAAGTTGAGTCCTCAGCCTGTCCTGAGGTCAGTCTGAGGTCAGTCACCCGGTCAGTGTATTATTTCCCCTGCGTTCAGACTGACAGGCTCAGCGACTCGTTCTGTGCGGCGGGGACGAATCGCTGCAGCTGATTGGTCAGTCAGAGGGCCAAGCGACAACAACAGTGGCTCCTGTCCAACCAGGACGCAGAGCAGAGAGGGAGCGGAGCAGCTCTTCAGTCTCCTGGCAGGATTTGTGTTAAATATTAATGAGCGGTCAGATTAACAGAACTCCCAGCAGCCACTGGGGCCGTGTAATCCGGGGCCGTGTCGGGGTGCTGATAAGAGCGAGCGGGGGTCCGCTGTGGCCCCCGTCAGGGGCCGAGGAGACGGCAGCCCCCCCCCTCACCCCTCACTGACGGGTTCAACACTGTCGACAGGTCGAAGAACAGGAAGTAGTTTTATTCTGAAGCTCAGAGGAGACGAGTTTAACCTGCTGATAATTATTCTCATTATTGATTGATTTGATCATTTCCTACATTAATTGATTAGTTGTTTGGTCCATTAAATTCAGAAAATGTTGAAAAATATCTTGTTTTGTCCACAAGTCAAAGATCTTCAGTTTACTGTCGGAGAGCAAAGAAACCAGAAAATATTCACATTAAGAAACTGAAATCAAAATTAAAAATGATTATTTCAATTTCTACAACTGTGATTAATTCAATAACAAACAAATAATCAAATACTTGCAGCTCTGAGTTTGTTTCGTCAGCTGACTCTGATGCACGGGTCATAATTTAAGGTAACGTTGGTTCTCTGTTGTTCTGACCCTCCTCAGATGGAACATGAATATCGTGCAGCAGTTAATCGATCAGTGTAGAGTTATTAATAAATAACGGTGGAAACGATGTGTTTTTAGAGGTTTTGTTTGAGTTCTGATGTTTGGCTTCTGATCCATTTTTAATATTTATTATCTGAGTTCTTAACTTTGTTTATGTTGATAGATATGGATCAATATTCTGTCACTTCATGGTTTATTTCAGAAACAGATTTTAGTTTCAAATATCGTCTCTGTCGGACAGAAACCTTGTATGTCCAAAGCTGAATAGAACAGTTTTGATTTATGAACAAATTAAAGTCAAAATATGGAGATACGAGGTTTCCGCTCCACAGCGGCGATATGAGAAACTTTGTGACCGGGTGGCGGCGACGGCGGCCATGTTGAAGTTAAAACTTTGTGTAGTGACGTCACTCACCATCCGGAGCTCGTCTCACTCTGCTGTGTCCTCGAGTGTCCACGTGTCCTCAAGTGTCCACATCTGTCCTCGAGTGTCCACGTGTGTCCTCGAGTGTCCTCGAGTGTCCACATCTGTCCTCGAGTGTCCACGTGTGTCCTCGAGTGTCCTCGAGTGTCCACATGTGTCCTCGAGTGTCCACATGTGTCCTCGAGTGTCTGCAGGATTAGATGTGAGTGAGCTCCCCTCTAGCGCCCCCTTCAGGACAGACGGCTGCTGGAGTTTTCTGTCCTCGTGTCGTAAAAATGATCTCGTGTGAAACAAATATTTTCCTCAACGAGAATAAATGACGGACATGACAGAGACGACTGTACGTGTGTGTGTGTGTGTGTGTGTGTGGGTGTGTGTTAGGTGTGTTTAACGTGACCTCAGACTTGTTGTGTGAAAGTTTTCTCTGAGTTTGGACTGAAGTCTCTGAGCGTCGTGTCACAGCGACGACCTCTGAGCAGTCAGACGTGATTTCCTCAGAAATCAGAGTGAGACTTCGTCCTGCCGGAGGATCTTTGGAGGA
The DNA here is from genome assembly GCA_027495735.1 of Lutjanus campechanus. Taxonomy (NCBI): domain Eukaryota; kingdom Metazoa; phylum Chordata; class Actinopteri; order Lutjaniformes; family Lutjanidae; genus Lutjanus; species Lutjanus campechanus. Next base: position 7,112 of record JAJHUR010121655.1, on the reverse strand, counting down.
ACGTCTCCGTCCTCTCAGGGAATTCTGGGAATGATGACAGCTATTGTTGACTGCAGCGTGTGATTGGTGGAGCGTATCGACCGCTGACAGCCGGGACAAAGGGGAGGGGGGGTCAGAGGGGGGGTCGACCAAGTAGAACTAATCCCTAACACCCCCCCGACCCTCCAGAACCCCCTCTGACCCCCCCTCCTCTGACCCCCCCACAGAGCTGCAGGTCACAAAGAAAAACTGAAACCAGGTTTCGGCTTCAGACTGAAACAGATTTTAATATTAAAGAGAATAATTTGATAATATGATCATGTTTTTATATTTTATCATAATTATTATTATATAAATTATATAATATTTATGTTTATTTTCTACATATTATTGGATTATTTGCTCCGTTTTCTCCTGAAACGTCAGTTTTTATAACTTGTTTGTTTTCTGAACTCGCGTCTGTATTTTTATTTCATTTTTATTTCAAGCACAAAAATATGAACATTTTAAAAGAATATGTAATAAATAATATTAGCAGGAGGAGTTATTATAACATAAAACTGTTAATACGGCAATAATTTCATAAATTACTGTAACATTTAAATTCAGTAAAAGATGAAAAACTGCATTTTTCACTAAATTTTAACAATAAAACTGTTTTATTTTAATAGTTCTGTTATTATTTGATCCATGAAATCATTTAAACATTGTAACAATTTTAATAAATGAATTTAACTGTTTTTATCTTAACTCAGTTACAACAAATATAAAATTAATTTAAAATGTTTTAATATTTTAGAAATCAAATAATTTTACAGTGAATGTTAATAAATAATGTGTGTGTGTGTGTGTGTGTGTGTGTTTGTGTGTGTGTGTGTGTGATCAGTTCAGTTTATTATAATTATCAGTTTTACTAAAATATTAAAAACTTAAATTTTAAATAAAATAAAATCAGAAGTATTTTTTGTTTATCATATTTTTTTCTTTGATGATTCGTGTTTTTTATTTGATTATTTACTCATCTGATCATAATAAAACAATATAATGTAACAATATGAATTAAAATATTAAATATTAAAAATGTGAAACACTTAAATAATAATTAACTGATATTTAACAGCTGACGTGTTTTTTATTATCTTTAATAACTGATCAATATTTTCAAAATATAAATAAAACTTTAGCAGAGATTTTTTTCCTTGTTTTAATAAATATTAAAAATACATTTCTGTAAAAGTTTTCAGCTGACAGATCAATGAAGCAGTGATAGAAAGATTGATTATTGACGACGTGTGAACATGTTGCTGCTGTTTTTAATAAATTTAATAAAGTGAAACCTTTTTGTTTTCTGAGCTTCGTCTGTTTTTAACTAAAGTTCGTCCACGACGGAGAATTTTTCTAATAAATCTGAACGTGTGACTGAAACTAATTATTTTCATTATTATTATTTGTATTGATTCATTGATGAATTCATCCTGTCAGAATATAAAAACATGACGAACAACGTTTTGAATATTTTTTTCAAGGCTTCCCTGTTATGATTATTTTCATTATCAGCTGATTGTTTCGTTGATTAATTGATTAATTGTTTGGTTCAGAAAATATCTCTTAAAGTCCAACATGACGTCCTCAAATGTCTCGTTTTGTCCACAAGTCAAAGATCTTCAGTTTCCTGTCAGAGAGGAAAGAAACCAGAAAATATTCACATTTAAGAATCTGAAATCAGAGAATTTAGACTTTTTTAATTTAAAAACAATGAGTCAAAACAAGTCATTGATTATTAAAATAGTTGTTGATTGTTTGATCAGTTTGTGTCGTGTTGAGCTGAAGACAAACTGAGACTTTAACGTCTAAAACTGGTTTCTGAGTTTAGTTTTAGTGGATCTGAAGTTAATATTTTTATTTTTAGTAAAAACGTGTCAGACTGAAGTTTGATTCTTTGTTGAATCTTGATTCTGATCGTCTGACGTGTGAAACTGTTAAAAAGTTGAATCGTCTGTTTTCGGTCGAAGGAGGAAACAGACTCGTTCTGCACACGCTCAGTTCGTCTCTGCAGAGCTGTGAGGTTTCACGTTTCACACTCCAGAGAGCAACAAATCAAACGCTGTTGACCTCTGACCTTTAACACCCCCCCCCCAGCAGACAGTAGAGCTTCAGTCTCTCTGAGCTGCAGTTTGATTTCAAACTTTATTTAAAACCTCGAGAGAATCAGTCTGGTTTCTGTTCGGCTGTTTGAGTCACAAAGAAACGAGGAAATCACCTCCTGCAGGTTTAATGTTTGTTTGTTTTCACTCTTTGTTGGATGAAATAAATATTATTATTTAACATTATTTATGATCAGTTATGAAGTCGACTGGTTTTTAATCCTCAGCTTCTATAAAATGTTTCTTAAAGTCAAAGTTGATCTTTAAACTTTGTCTCATTTTCTTATTTTGTCTGATGTCGTGTGTCCCTGTTGTTATTTTTCCTCTTAAAGAAAAAGATTTTTGAATCAGTTCTTTATCAAATTCTTCTTAAAAGTCTGTTTATATTATTTTTCTCATCAGTAAATGTGCTTATTGAAGTTTGTCAGACATGACGACCTGAGATTTAACTTTAAATTCTTGTAAATTTTGCAGAAACACTTTTGCAGCTAATTGCGACTTAACGAGATCTGAATGTTATAAATGATTCGTCTTCTAATTTAGTTTAGTTGATTTAAATGATAAAAGCACCGCTGCAGCGACATCGATCGATTATAAGAAATAAAACCTCAGTGAGACGCTGATTTTCATCTGCAGACGCAGAAAATAAAGTTCATGGTTCAACATAATAAACTGAACAGAACAACTGTGGGATTCATACAGAAATTTATATAAAACTGACGTCATTATGGTTTATATGTTAAAATCATCTTCTTTAAATGTCTTTAAATGTCTTTAAATGTCTCATTTTGTCTAAAACCCAAAAATATTTAGTTTAATATAATAAACAAAGAAAAGTCTCCATATCTGAGAATCTGAAAAGAGAATTTTCTGCAGTTTTCACATGAAAAATTTATCAATTAGGATAAAAAATGTTTGTTACCAACTTCAAACTTTAAATGACTCAGCTTTGACTTTTTGTTGAATCTGTTGATTAATTTTCTCGATTGATTTTTCTTGTCACAAAAGAAACATTTTTTAACTGACAAGCTTGAGACTGTTCAAGTCTCTCCTGTCGTTATTATTTTAATTATCAGTGAATCTGGTGATTATTTTCTTGTGGACGCTCAGTTGTGCACCTGAACACATCGTGTGAGACGCTGACGGAGGCCTGAAGCTGAATCAGAGCGGCAGCAAACTTTCATTTCATTCAATTTATTAATGAATCGTTTGTTCATAAACATTTAAAGTCCTCGAGTCAGCGTCTTTTATTTGTTTTATTTGTGTCTTCCTGCTCTTTTTGTGTTCAGCTCTTGGAGTTACTGTCACGTTTGACCTGTGAGATATAAACAAACAAACAAACAAACAAATTAATTAATTAACAAATAATTAAAAAATAAATAAAGTTTTTGATTGTTTGACCACCAGTGCAGACAGAATCACTTCACTGACCTGTAATAAAAAAAGTAAATTATTTTATTTTTTTTTTGTTTTGCTTGAAAACAACGAAAATATTAAAAAAAAAGCTGCACATTAATTTTCTTTATTTTATTGAAATTTAATATTTATTGACTATTTATCATAATCATGACTCCTCCTCCTCCTCCTCCTCCTCCTCTTCCTCCTCCTCTTCCTCCTCCTCCTCCTCCTCCTCAGGTGCAGGAGCTCCAGTTCAGTTTCTTAGGATCCAGATTCAGACAGTTTCAGTGGGAACAGGACAGCGTGTCCTCTCAGTAACCCTCCTCCCTCTGTGGCGGTGGGCGGGGCAGACCATCGATTGGTCACGGTCATGCTGCTGACCCCCCCCCCCCCCCCCC
>JAJHUR010121652.1:0-18856 GCA_027495735.1 Lutjanus campechanus | reverse complement strand
GGATGAGTCCTCCACTGTGAGCTGATCAGCTGTTTATAACTGCCAGTTGTCTGTCAATGTAAAGTTCATTCTGTTATTCTGAAAACAAAAGCCCACTGCTCTGAAAATACACACTGGACAATGAGTTAAGTATCTGCCTGTCTCACTGCCTGCCAAACTCCATTAATATTTTGATTAATTTAACCGTTATAAACATCTACTCCTTCTACAAGATTATTAACAATTTCTTACAACTCATAAACAGACACTTACTCATTCAACTAAAATTTGTCACTAATATGAACTGTGATTAATGTGAAACAGGCAAACAAAACGATAATGCTGGTCCAGAATGGAAATGTCAAAGGGGGGACACTGCGGCTGTAGCGTTCATGTTAAGTGAAGCGGTTCAGCAAAGTGAATATAAGAGATTTCTCCTTTAAGCCAAAAAAACATTTACAAAGCCACCGGCTCATCTTAAAAACATACTGCCACAAAGCTGAGCTCCTAAACAGACATTTTGGAGATAAGTGGTTTTAACTGGACAGCAACATTATTTAGTATTTGGCCCTGCATCATCTAGCTGACCTGTTGAAATGAGCTCATCTAAATACAGTTGAATCAATACTTTTCCTCTAAAACAGAGTGAAGACACTCTCCTGTGTTATGTTTGCATGAAATGATGTGGGACCGCTCCTGGGGACAAAAACAGGTGAAGAAATGCCGAGTCAGGCAGTAGCTTGGCACAGTGGTGTCTAGGCAGCAGACCTCCTCCTTTACTGCTGTGGTGCATCTTGGGAAGTGGAGTCCAGAGTGGAGTTCTAAGCCAGCAGCTGCTCAGGCGGACGCAGGAACACCACAATAACTGTGATGTTATCGCTAGAGCCGGCCTGCTTAGCGTGACCTACCAACTGCTGAGCGACCCTCTGTCTGACAGCCTGCTCAGACGGTTCCGACGGGGCATCTCCCCCACCGTCTGGGTCACTGGGCTGCTTGAGTGCCTGCAGGACTAGATGTGGGACCACCGAAGGTTTGATTGCATCGAAGAAGCCATCGCACGCCAGAAGCACGTAGTCCTCGTCCCCGAGCAGCTGGGTCACTGAGCAGTCAGCATCTGCAGACACGTAGGGCTTCTGGTCAAAGTCACCTGAGGGAGTGAGGCAGGATATGTGGTTAGCAGCTGCAGCTACATGCCTCTTCCTAATATACAGAGAGCAAGAGAACTCTAGCAGCTGGAAAATGAAAAATGTCCAGATATAGTTCTGCAGATGAACAAGTTAAGTGTTTAGGTTATGTATCCATAAAGAGCATAATAAAATAATAGTAATTAGTCTTTTTTTTTAAAATGTAGTCGGGGGATAGTTACATGCTTGTAACTCCTGAAAGCTCCCCAATTTCTTTCCAAACCTCGTCCTTTTGAAGGATATTCCTAAAACAACGGGTGCTGTGGATTGTGTGAGATGTGTCACTTCTCAACCTCATAAATTAATCTCTTGTCATTCCTGTTAACTGCTGAGTGGAGGGAAAACTGAACTGTCAGCGTAGTCATTGACCAAAGGAATTAGGTTAGAGGTGAAGCACGTGCACAAAACTTCCCAACAATAGAACCAAGGGGAGAATCTTTTGTGACATGTTGCTGCTGGCCTCTGCTGGTCATTAGAAAGAATGCAGGTTTAAGGCTTCACTTTCCAGACCCAGAAGTTCTGTCCACTATCTAATATGCAGCCTGTGGTGTGGACACAAATTAGTTTTGATGGTGAAAAGAAAAGGCTCTATTTGAAGATCAGACTACACAATATTTTTATCCGTTAGGATGGTCACTGTGTCAGATTACGGGATTATAGAGTCATAAATTCTTGCTGTGACTTGGCTGAGAGATATGACAGACACGTCTGTGATGCACTACATGGAATCAAACAAACACGCCTGACACCCACTACCTTTACATATTCAAGTTTACATGTTATAGCACAGTTTGTCCTTTAAAACTGGGGAAGTGATAGAAACAGCAGATTAATTCAGGAACACTGGGCCTCATGCAACATTTTCTTACTTTTTTTGTACTAACGGGTCGTACAAACATGCCACCTTAGATTCAGCAAATGCTTGTAATTTCAGATAATTAAAGCCCCACTGATATCATATGGAGACACTTCTTGTTAGGGCTGAACAATTAATCAAAATTTTATCGAAACTGCAATGTAGTCTACTGTAATTTTCAAATTGCAGGAGATGCCATATTTGATAAAAGACCATTTTTGTTAGTAAAATTATTGTGGTGCTGTAGAGATGTGCTGAAAGAAACGTCTCGCCATAGCAGCGGGGGTTCAAGAGAAAGTTTCCATCACAGAGACAGAAGACAGAATAAGTGAGGATGTTCACCTGGACAGCAGCTTCATAAACCTGCATGTGAAGATATACGGCCAATACACCTGACAGCAGGTAATAATAAATCATTAAATTAATGACAATAGGCTTTATGCGTAAATTTGAAATTATATTATAATTTGAAATGCAGTCAAATTATTTATTTAACTCACAATGTCTTCAAACTAATAAAAATATACAGTCACTAGTGAAAAACTTTAGTCAAGAAGTCAGATTGACAGACTGACTACATGACTCTATGACCATTCTTAAGTTGTGTTTGCATCTGAAAGAAAATTCAAAATACAAGAAAATGCCACAAGTTCTCCTAAATCAATCATACACTCCACTTAAGAACAAATCTGTTCGTATGAGAGGTTTTTGGTTCTTGTGAGCAAAACTTCAAATTGCTGAGTGAATGTATTAAATAACGTTATTTAAAAGAACGGTCACGTGTCAGGTGTGTGCGCATTTGGATACATGTTCAAGTTACCTCAGATGTTTGAGTGTTACTATGCAAAATGATGTACATGCAGAGTTTGCCATTAGAAAGCTGCACCACTCCATGAAAAAAGGTTTTCATGGAAACAAAATCTGCTGTTGTTTTTCTGAAATAACAAATGTATTGTTGGTTATGACAGACTTACCTATAGCTCTGGATACAGCATAGGTTCCATTAACACGCCAGCACCCCATGAAGGTGATACAGCCACCAAGATCCTCAATTCTCTGTTTCTCATCCTGGACAGTGGAGGACAGAAGACAGCAACCTTACCATGTGAACACCGTCCCACTGATCTTTTTTTTCTAAAGATGTGCAGCTGTGAGTTGCACAGTAAATCTATTGTTACTGTTTGATGAATTTTAACTCCATGTGACTGTCATCAGGTGTGTAAAAACACCCCTGGTGGCTACACCTGTCATTACACATACACACACAGTATAAAAGTGAAAGACAGAACAAAGAATATACAACAACAATGTAGCTATGACATGCCAATTGTTTAACCAAGTACAGTTTGACCACTGGGTGGTGCTAAAGAAAACTACATCAAGTCTTTAAAAAAAAGGATTTAATCCAACAGGAGCAGTAAACTTTATGGTAATCCGTCTACAATATTTTCCATGCATAGTTGACAATTTGAACCTAGGGTGGTGTCATACAGTCTATGGGTGCTGCTGAAGAAGAGGTGTCAGGGGTCACTACTAGAGCTGCAGCTAATGGATTATTTTAGTAATCAACTCATGATAATCCACAGACCCTGTTGTGATCAGCTTCATGCAGGAACTACAGTATTTTCTTCCTTTCAAAAAGAAAGTAGTTCCAGTAAATTCTACCGTAGAAAGAAAAGCGTTCCTACATGAAACAAGTTCTGTGGATTATCTTGAGTAACTGGGCCATGATTTCTGGAAAGAGACACCGCTGCTGACTTTTTCCAAATGTATTTTTTGGTGCTTTGAGCAGCACAAACTGAGTTCCACCTGGTTCTATTACACTGAAGAAAGGACAGACATCTCTACAGCCGATATCTCCAAAACTCTGCAACTCACACCAAAACTATCTAGATGGACGAACAGCGCTACAAGTAAGAGGGTATGTAGTTTTGATTTTGGGGTGAACTGCCCCTTTTAGGACACAGGCAGTTTATTCAGAGACTAGAATCAGACTAGAATAGTTTACAATGACTAAGAGAGTGGAATTCCAGGCAGCAGGGCCTGTTGTGTGTGTGTATTTATGTGTGTGTGCGCGTGTGACATGGTTACCTCTCTGTCTGGTTTATGGGGGTCCATGAGTGTTATAGCTTTTTTATTTCTGACCAGCATCACTTGAGAGTCTCCCAGCCAAGCCACAGTCATCTCCTGACCCTGGATCAGCACCGCCACGCCTGTAGTGCCGCTCCGCAGACGCTGACAACACACACGCACACACACAGGCATGTTAGCTATCAGTCTGGGTTTCTCTGCAGTGCTGCTCACAAGGGTTGGACTACTAATTTATTGAGGTATACCTGTGTATCGCACTGTTTTTTCACTTCTTTTTTCCCTCTGACACTCCTTAAACATTAGTCTATATTTTCTATGCTCACTGTTATACCTGTTCTTACACCAGTACTAGTATTAGTACTGATATCATCTCTAATCTTTATGACTTTTTATAGTATTGAATAGTTTTTCAGATTTTTTTTCCCCTTATTTACGATCATTCCTTGACCTCTCATATCTCTGCTGTTATTTCCAAAGAGATAACTAAAAAGCTACCTACCTACTTCTGAGCTGAGTTTTAATTTCTCCGTGCATTCTAAACACAACACTGTGTTGGCAAGGTCAGGTAGTGGTGCACTTCATCCTCTTGTGGCTGAAATGAGTATTACAGCAACAAGCTCTTGAATAATGGCTTTTGCCACCATATATTTAGGGAATATTCCAACTGAATTTAATCCTCAGAGTGAGTACCTTCTTAGAGAATTACTTGGGTTGTGGACAAAATAAGACATCTGAGGACGTTATCTTGGGCTTCAAGAAACAATCAACATTTTTCACCATTTTCTGACATGTTATGGACCAAACAACTAATCAATAAATTGAGAAAATAATCAACAGATTAATGGATAATGAAAACAATTGTTAGTCGCAGTCCTTGTTTCCGTCTTACATCTGCTGTCTTAGTCCGACCACAAATAACCAACACAACGTTTAGTGAGCGCAAAATTGGTGCTTCACAATACATGAACACCAGCCACTGCCACTGGTGAAAATTATCTTATTTGCAGACAGGCTGAAGGCAGTCAACAAACAATAAGTCTGTGCATCCCTATCTGAAACGTGTGCTCAGGATGTTGCACCAGTGCTGCTTCAGTACCTCTCTCTTGGCTTTGCCCCTGAACATATCATCTGTGTGTTTGAAGGCAGTTTTAAAGGCTGTGGCTGCGTCGCTTTGCAGCGTCTCCTGTTTACTCAGAGCAACATGGAGGTGAGTGGCAGTGTAGGTGGCAGCATCCACCCCTCCATGGCCGTCAAACACAGCGTAGAAGGCACGCTCCACTCCGTCCTGGACCGTGGTACAGAGAGAAAAAAAAATTGATACATTTTTGTTCACCTCGAAGATGTTTTGATGTCTGAAGTTTTTGGAATTGTGAATAACAAGACAAGAAAACCGGTAGTGACAGGCAGTGTTTGATGGTGTAGTGGAAGTGTCGCACCTGGATTCCAAAGAGCTGGTTGAACTCAGGCAGGGTCACGTGTTTGTCCTCCATCTTCCTCCTCGTGTTCTTGATGGCATGAACAGAGTATTGGAGGAACGTGGAGGTGGCCGGTGGGAGCTTGGGGAGGTTCTGATGCCATGCCAGCGCCACATCTATTAGCTTGTTGAGGAAGAGACGTTGGACTGCCACTGACTCAAGCACTGACGGTAAGATAAAAGAAACAGGAAGTGAGTCACAGCCATTTGGTTGTGACTACTTTTTCCTGACGGCACAATGGTACAATACATGAAAAGAAGACTGAATGAAACAGACTCTACTCATATCACCCTGGTTCCCAACAGGCAGCTTATTTCAGAGGAAAAGCTCTGATAAAGCAACTTAACACAACCTGCTCAGCAGGCTCCAATATCACTACTCAATTTTGGTGCCACACGCCTGAGCTGTTAACTGAAAGAGTTGGCTTGTTGTGCAAATGTTACAGACATATCACCAAACGTGAATGATTAACATTACAGCAACACCCTCTCTACATGGCTCTGGCATCTAGTAGCCTTCCGTTAGGTTGCAGCTAACTTAATCACTGTCTTAATACTGAGCTAAAGGGGCGGACGTTTAGCTCAGTTGGTAGAGTGTCCGACCCATGTATGGAGGCTGTTAGTCCTCTGCAGCGGCCGCTGGTTCGACTCCCGCCTGCGGCCCTTTGCTGCGTGTCATCCCCTCTCTCTGCCCCGTTTCCTGTCTACTCTCTGGCTGTCCTGTCAATAAAGGCAAAAGTGCCCAAGAAAAACAAAACAAAACGTAATACCGAGCTAAACGGTCTAATGGGTGGCTGTATTTCACTCAAAAAGATTCCATCAGCGGGTGGGTCGTGCTACAAATGTTAAAAAAAAAAAAAAACACTGCTTAATGGGGGGAAGCATCTGGTGACACACAGGGCCACACTTGTGAGCAGAGGAATGGATCAGCCTCGACTGCTTGTGTCTCTGGGTCTGGAAATGTGAGACTACTGCTTGTGTGACACAATGCAGAGTTCATCAGCCGGCAGTTTGGGCTGCCCTGACCCCAGGGAGCAGAGATAAAACACAAGATGCAACGTGTCTGGTCACAGCACTGATGATAGAACTGCTGTTATAAGAACTCTGTTACTTAGTGTTAAATTGGTGCAGTTCAGTTTTTATTTATTATATGGATTTATTTTGTTTTGTTTTGTATCTATTTAGATTTACATTTTTTTTTTTAAAAATCAGCTCGTCATCAAGCCCCTGCAGAAGCCTGATAACAGCCTGATCATTTGAATCAGGTGTGTTAGAGCAGGGAAACACCTCAAACATGCAGGACAGGGGTCCCTGAGGACCAGGGTTGGGAAACACAGCTCTATGCAATCTCATCTCTCTAAATGATGACCACTCATTGGTCCTATTCCCCTGCACATTCACATCCACTGCGTTCACGTATTGGCTGATTTGCTTCTGAACAAGTTGAGACTTGAGGTATTTTATGAGACACTTTTAAGTTTAAGCCCAGCCCTTTGATACATGTTATGTTCAAGTCAAACACTTTGATATGTCATATGTTTATGTCGTCTGTTTAGCGTCTCAGACTCGTTTTTTTTGTTTTTTTAACTTGAGTGTCTAAGGGCGCAATAAATGTTTTTGTTTAACATAAGAATGGTGGGAGAGAATCATGATCTCAGTTCTTGGTGAGAAAAAATGTGATTCACATTTCAGCAAGAATTGTGCACAGCTCACAGTTCACAGCTTGTTTCACTGCTCACTGCCCCAAAGTGGACATGGACATTTAATGCTGATGTTTTGTCCCAGCAACGGATCACCTATTTAGATCAACAAGGCTGGACTAAATATTAGAGACAGCCCTCAGTATATCACAGTTGAATTCAACAGCACCACAGATTGCTGCCTCCAACAAGAGCATAAAGTGAAATCCTTACAGACGACTGGCTGCTCCTCTTCCTCATTGGCCTCAGCCTCCTGGGGGCAGTGGAAAGGTGAAAGGTCGCTCTGCAGGAGCTGGGACACGGCCGCCTGGGACAGGAGGGCACTGAGGCCTGCAGGAGCACCCCTGGATTAACAAAGACAAGTAGAAATACATGTTGTGCACTTGTCAAGATCTGAATGGGATACATGATTTAATTCACTCGCCAGGCTTTCCAGCCAAGTGATGTATGACAATACGGACAGCCAGGTGACTGATACTGTACACCTCTGCACAGAAATAAACAGCAAACACAAATGGGTCAAATACAACTGGACCAGGATCAATGTTCATGTAACGAGTGCAGCTGGTGAATGAGATCAGCTCTGTTATCTGTCACTCCTTTTCCTCTACAGAATGACATCTGTGCTGCAGAGAAGACTGGGCTGAGGAAACAGGAAGTGGGGAGAACAATGCTGTTTCTACAGACAGGATATGAAGTCTTCCTGACTGGGCATACTTCTGAAACAGAAAATGTGAGCAGAAGCGAGAGCACACAGGACAGTCTCTCGTTTTCTGAATTTTGCATGTGAGCTTGAAGGTTTACTGATAGAACAACTACGAAGGAATGACATCAGGTGACTTCACTCACAGGTGCAGTTAATCAAAGCAAAAAGCATGAGATGAGACATCTTTTCATGACTTGACAGTCTGACCAGACTCCATGGCTACAAAAAAGTTCATCCACACCTGATTAAGAATCTGACTCACTTTCATGTAAAAACCACAAAAGCTGACCATACCACTCACTGTAAATTTACCTGCGAAAATGTAAACACAGGTTTGTTTCATCTGGAGAATCCAACCCAGTGGCAGGCATTTAGATTAATTATACAGAAATAGCTGATCTTCTCAGCAGATGATCTCATTAACTTATGTAGGTAATACAGAGGCATCAGGAATAAATTAAGACTTTTTCATAGCTAGTTAAAAACTCATTGTAGCAGCTTTAAGCATCCGCAAAAATCTGAGTGAAATTGAACATTCACAACTATTAGAAAACCTAGTTCAAGAACAGCTCATTTTGATGTTTAGACTATATCTGTAGGCGCAGCAGAATGACGCCTCCCTCAGGAGTACTGGGATGGAAAATCTGCAAGGGTCAGCAGCAAAATTCAAAAAATTAAAAATGACTTGCTCTCTCAAATATTGCTCAGTAATTTTACCTCGCCGTACATGGGAGTTGTTGGTCTACCACTGCCTTGAGCAGTTAAAAGTTTGTGTTATTGTGACTTTAGTGTTTTAAAACGTTAGTTTGGAGCCAAACTAATGTTACTTGCAGCAGATTGAGGCAGCGGTAGACATTAGGGCTGAACGATTTTGAAGAAATATCTAATTGTGATTATTTTGACTGATATTGCAATTGCGATATGATTTGCGATATTAGAGGGAATAATCATTTTTACATCATTATTCTTATTTTGATTGAAAAATGGCTATTAAAATGGCTATGTTGTGATTTTTTTTTTTTTGCAGGAATCTGTACCAAATGAAGATGTTTAAGTCTGTAAAATCTGATATGTAGGATAGATCATCTCAGCCTCACAACATTTATTCATTTTAAAGTTTTTTGACACACATTTTGCCTTTAACAAATATTGCACCTCCTGCAATTTGAAAATTGCAGAAAGCCATATTGCAATTTTGATGAAATTTCAACTAATTGTGCAGCCCTAGTAGACATGTAACTGTGTTCTATGAGGTAAAATTACTGTTTTTGTCCAGTAAGTCTGGAGCAATATAACAGCTTCAGTTCCTGGTGGTTGAGTTAGCTTATAGTGCATTCATGTGGTGCCATAATAATGGGAAAATGATTTCCCAACTGGGAGTTCCTGAGTTGCTGTCTGTTGACATCATATAGGCAGAAATATGGTGGAGGAAGGAAAATTTTTGGTTGACAACTATGTCTTGATTCACATATTGCATATCATTTTTGTTCACATGTAATTTGTAATATAGTATGAAGTTGTAACTGTTAGTTGCTGTTCACACAGAGTGACCTAGATTAATTACAAATGTTAGCATTAATCCTGATAACAAGTCCCACACTCTACACTTGTACACTCTGCTCTTACTCTTAGTCGTATCCCTGTTGTTTCTACTTTACGATTTAAATGCACATGAACACACTGAAGCTGGAATAACAAGTTTCCGTTTCAGAAACTGGAACTGTTGTGCTATGAGACTCAAAGAGGCAGATGAAGCCATGCCTGATTCAAACTCAATATCAGGAAAGTGTGCAAAAACTTAAATGAAAATATTTCACATTTGTATTAAAACTCATTTCTAATACTTGTTAGATGCTTAAAATTCTGTATGTAAGACCCTAAATTACAAGGTTAGGAGGTTATTCATGAATTTGGGTATCCAGTGGCTGGAAATGCACATCTGTTTGCCTTATTATGAGCAGGATTTAATTTGTCCTTTGCTGCGAGTGGTGAAAGAGGTCAACAATAATCACCTCAACACTCCCTTGCTTTATTTTAAAGTTTGATCTCAGCAAACAGCAGGAAGGAAGCAAAGCCCGTCAAAATCAACTTGTGAGCTAACAGGGATAAATAAGAGTTCTAAATTAGTATCTTGTCATTCTGCAGTCCCAGTGTTTCCCCTACCCTGGTCCTCTGGGCTCACTGTCCTCCATGTTTTAGATGTTTCTCTGCTCCAACACACCTGATTCAAATGATCAGCTCGTTATCAGGCTTCTGCAGGGGCTTCATGACGAGCTGATCATTTGAATCAGGTGTGTTGGAGCAGAGAAACATCTAAAACATGGAGGACAGTGAGCCCAGAGGACCAGGAAAGGGGAAACACTGAGTCCTTTACTAAGTGAATGATGTACTTGGTGTGTGTTGGTGAGTCCCCATAATGATGGTCTTCACCATTTTTCTGCAAAATTAAATCCCAATATTTCCTCCTCATCATCTTCATATAAAATGTAAGTCATGATCATGGATGAGTAAAAACAGTAGAACAAGATATAAGGGGAAGTTGTGCTGTCATGTTGCAGGTCAAGCCTTTTACAGCTCTCTTGTTTCTCCGTTTCTCTGCTTTGATTTTTATACAGTGTGTCAGCAACCATTATTGTGTCCACCCGTGCAGGGTGAAGTCAAACCGCAAACACAACCATGCATACTGAATGAGCTGGGCAAGAGCAGAGCTGTCAGGAATGTGAGGAATGCAGCCACACATGCACAAGATGAGCAGATACTCCTGTATTAACTATACTGACACCACAGTTTCATGTGTGACATGTTATATATGATATGATGCTGAGAATATGATGATATGAAAACAAATGACAAAAAACTTTCTCATCATGCAGCCATCTTTCTATTGACATAAGTATTAGTATATAGTTTGTTTATCACATGTGTATATATGCACTGATTGGAACATTGAACTGTGAAGGACTATGAAGGGACAGAAATACACCAAAGTGGAAATTTTCCCGGTAAACAACAGTTTTCTCCAAATTCAAAAGGCCTTTTCAGACATGAAATACCGGCTTCATGTGTCTGTTAAAGTGACGGCTTTTTATCATTCATGCAGAGATGTCTGTTAGGATGTTTCATGTTTTCACTTATCTGTACTTTACTTTATTAGTTATTTATCCGATAACTTTTTACTTTTACTCCCTACATTTGAGCACAAATATCTGTACTTTCTACTCTTTACATTTTCAAAACAGCTCCCTACTTTAGTTTTAATGCCAGAATAAAACAACATGAAGACGTAACAAGTTGGAAATGACAAAAAGATGTCACAAGATGAAAGCGATAACAATACATAACAAGACAAACACGACATAAAAGATGTAACAAGACAGAAACAACGTAACAATACGGAACAAGATGAAAATCACATGAAGGATAGAAAGACAAAAACATCATAACAAGATGTCAAGAAGAAGAAGATATCAAAATAATTTACTTCTTTTTTACCACTTGCACGGTCAGGCAAGTGAGCTGCTAGATTTACAAGCCCATCATGGCATTTTACTTGCCCCAGGCAAGCAGGTAATCATTATTTGTTGAATCTTAAATAATATTTTATGTTGCTTGTTTGTGCGCTATTAGCTTGTGTACTATTACTGCCTCAGTCTATTGTGCCCCTGTGACAAAACAACTGGCCCCAAAATTGAAGTTGGTCTAGAACCACCACTGATATGACAGTTTAGAAATCAGCATACTGGAGAAAGCTGACAGTGACACAGTTACTGAGGTGTATGTAAATATATTCATACTTCAACTCACTTTACTTCCTTTTTAGCATATGAGGCAATAATGCATTTGTGGGAAATTATTGATTATTTTTATTTTCCATCATTGTGCACCGCCAACATCAAGACTGATTTCAGCCTAAAAGAATGGGACAATAATGCATGTAAAAGACTAGGCCTTAATGTAACCATCAGCGCATATCACACACACAACACCATGAGGTGAAGACCGCACAAAAGACATAACAAGACCAAAACAATGTAGAAGACGCGATAGGACGAAAATGACAAAAAAAGATACAACTAGAAGAAAATGTCAGAAAAACAAAAACATAACAAGACAATAATGATGTAACAAGATAAAAAACATAACAAGGCGAAAAAGACGTAACAAGATGAAATCATTGTAACAAGACAGAAATGACATGGAAGATGTAACAAGTCAAAAACGACATAAAATAAGTAACAAGACAAAAACAATAAAACCTATGTAAAATACGGAACACAACAAAAACAATGCAACAAGATGACAAAAAAACCCACAATGACATAAAAGAGGAAACAAGAGAGAACAGACAGAGAAGGAGATGCAAGTGTGGAGAACATGTTAGGTTCAGCCGGTAGAAATGACCTTCAGAGGACGACTTTTTACTTTAATACTCTGAGTACATTTCAGAGCCTGTACTTTTTCACTTTTACATTAATAAAGAAGTTGAATCAGTACTTTTTACCTTTTACCACAAACTTATCTATCTATCTGTACTTCTCCTTAAGTAAAAGAAATGTGTATTTTTGCCACCTCTGGTGAGAGCCATAATGACTAAAGCAATACAAAGATTTATGTTATGATTTAGTGTAAATTTAAAATTTAAAAAATCTTTACTACTGATAATCTAAGTGATACTAAATATTTAATACAGCTGCCTTTATCAGATGGAACAAGAGCATGGAGCATTCAGTCTCGGCTGTGTGTGTATTTAATCTTTTGTCTATCCTTCAGGGCTATCAAATATATAGAATGCATTCTGTGTACTTCCCTCCCTCCCAAGTCATACCTGGCAGCCAGCAGCCTCAGGCCCAGCTCCAGGCTCTCTCCATGCAACTCCTCCAGCGTGATTTTGCGGCTCAGAGGGCTGACAGGCAGCGGACTGTCTTCCTGCAGAGCAGTTGGGAACTCCTCCACAAACCTCCCCAGGAAGCACCTGGCCTCCTCCTCCATCCCGCTGACTCTGGCTGCAGTAAGCTCTCAGGTGAATGGGGGGTGGAGGGTCGCGGCTCACAGGTCACAAACGGAGACTTGAAGGGCAAAGAAAGAAGGCTCAACTTTCACTTTGACACTGTGATGGAAAATAAATACAGTATACAAATCTCAGATGGACATTTCAATTGGCACCTAGAAACACCGCTGAGAAATACACTCACAGATCAGTCATTATATTACTGCTATAACCTGTCATTACAGTAAACTAAACTGAAAAGCTTCACCTACAGATGCCGTGACTTTTACTTTACAAAATTTGACCCGATGTTAAAATAATGAGACCACATTACATTTTGATGATTTGATTTAATATTAAATCAAAATGTTTATTATCATTATCTTGACAGACTAGGTCAAAATGTTGCTTAGTATCTCATAACCTTGATTTATTTAAGTATTTTCATCTTTATCATTTTTGTTTCTGTGTTTGCCTTTTTTTTGTGCCAGAAATGGGCTCACTTTAATAAAACAACAGTCTATAATGGCCTATTCATCTCAAAATAATGTGTTAGTATTTAAATTAAATGAGCTTTTAACTCAAAATAAATCAAAGTAAATCTAAATAATGACTTATCTCAGAAAGACGAGTTAGTGACTCAGAATGACTTAGTAACTCAAAGTTATGAGTTACTATCTTAATAATAATAAGCTAATATCTCAAAATAATGCGTTAGTATCTCATACTAATGAGTTAGTCTCAAAATAATGAGTTAGTATTTAAATTAAATGAGCTTTTAACTCAAAATAATGAGTTAGTAAATTAAAATAATGACTTATCTCAAAAATGAGTTAATATCTCAGAATGATGACTCAAAGTAATGAGTTACTATCTTACAATCGTGAGCTAGTATCTCAAAATGAATGAGTTAGTATCTCTAATGAGTTAGTATCTCAAAATAATGCGTTAGTCATTTAAAATAACGAGTTAGTAAGTCAAAATAATGAGTTGGTGTCCCAAAATAATTAGTAACTCAAAATAATGAGTACGTAATAAGTCAGAATTTGAGTTGGATACAAATTCATTACTTTGAGAAAGTTTCCCATTATCATTATTTACAGGATCTTTCTTTCCCCAGCACACTGGCGGAAATGGGCTTCTACTATACGGGATGTACTATCATATGTTTCTGGCTTCAAACCCAGGGGCGGTTGCCTCTTCTTACTAAAGGATACTAAGACTACAGGCTTGTGTTCCACTTTGTTTGGCGACAGGTTGTCGTGTAAAGTGTTAACACTGCTGAAACGACACTTCTTGGACAAAGACTGGGCAGAAGGGTTTTGTAAACTATGCTAGTGCACAGCAACTGTTAACTGTGTAGCTACACATCATTACAATAACATTTCTCACACATCAGAGGGAGAGGCACGTAGCGGAGACAAGTCGCTATCTGAAGCTACGTGTGCTCACAACATAGCTACTTAACTTTGCAGTTCTGCGTTATTTTGTATTTTAGTTTCCCAAACATGAAACGTTAAAAATCGCAGGATTTTACGTGTTGTGGCATCGCGTGCTCCAAGTTGTCTTCCCTCGTGCTGACCGCAGCGTTCTCGCGGTTCAAACATTCATGTTACAGTGTCATGCACGCGCTCAGCAATGTGAAATTAATATATGGTTATTACTGTCTGGAATAGTTTACAAACTATAATGTTCCCGACGAACAGAGAGGGCTGTTTCCTCATCTTACCTGGAGCTAGCTAAGTTGCAACAGTCTCCTCTGTGCATAGTAACGTTACGCCTACAGACACAGACTACAGACAGAGCGACAGACAGCTGAGAGAAACACACCCTGTGGCGAGACAAAAGACAGTCATTGATGAAGCACACAAACACAAACCTGCGCCGAGAGAGCTGATGGTAAAAACACGGCTGCTAATAATTCAATCACACTCTGCTATCAATAATGTTAGCAGATCTGCGGTTTCTTCAACACACTATTGGACCACCCTCCTGTACGTCATCACACGCTCCTCCCCCTTCCGCTGCAGATTTTAAAGGGCCATACCAACATTTATATGTGTGATGAAAAGACAGAAAATGGTACATTAAGTATTATTGGACTCTACTACAAAGGACTATCATGCCAGAAATACAGGTTTCAAGAAAAAAGAAAATTACAAACATGCTTTTTGACAGGGCTGAAACCTAATTTAACTATTCTAATCTGCTGATTATTCTTGATAAATCTATTTGCCAGAGGTGGAACAAAGCCAATGCTTTGCAGATTACAAGCAGGCTTGGGAAGTAGGCGATTACATGTAACTTGATTGCATAATTAGGATACAAATAAAGGTGACTGTATCTCATTACAGTTAACAAAAAATAAAACTATGTGAATTCAACCCTTCTGATTCCAAAGTTTGGGGAAAAAATGTTATTTTGTTCTGTTGTTTTGTTTGGTTTTGCTCACAGCTAATTACTGTTAATAAAGAACCTTTGAAAAATGGCATCTAATGATGTACTCCACTGGTATTGGTACTGGTATTGTAAATTTCTGAATGATACCAAGCCCTAATTTTGTCAGGTTGGTTTAACACAGTCGATCAGGGCAATTAAGTGTTGATTTGCTGAGAATGAATGGCCTTAATGTTAGGTGATTCATGAAATGAAGGAAAATAAATTGATTCATGGATTCACACTTTTTAAATAACAGATTTTTTTTATGTTCTGCTGCTAGAGGTCTAAAAAGACCAGCGCAACTTTCTTGATATGAGCATGGCTTAATAAAAAGTCAGGCAACAAGCAGAAAATGATAATGTGCAAATTATATTCGACTACAGTGGTTACAAGGGGTAGTAATACTTTTTTTATTATCAAAGTGTTGCACATGAAATGTTGTTAAAACCCCTCCATACTATGTGAAATATGTCTTAGCAATACAGTTAATTATAGTTGCTATGCAGTTGCCATACAAGCACTTTACCTCTTCATAAACATTTATATTAAAATTTTAGGAAAAACAAATATATTGTGATATATACTTACCATCCAAGCTTCAAATTATACTGTGATATAACTTGTAGGCCACACTGCCCAGCCCTACTTTACTGTTTTAAAGTCATCCAGCCCTTCATTGCACACTGTTTAAATGAGCACATCATCTCATGCCAGAGTTGTGTCAGCGAGTGGCTGCTTCTTCTTATCAGCAGCGGGGTATGCTGGCTCATGTTGTCTGAGTCCAACTGCAAATAATCAGCACCACTGGCGACACCAATGTCAGCCAATATAATGGTACATCCCTAGTATTTGGACATCAATTTCTCTGTTTTCTTGAAAACAGTATTTTCAAGTTGACAGCATACATTTTTTTTATGATGGTGAACAGAGACACGTACAGCAAACACTTTTTTAAATACATATTTTACTTCAGTGTAATTAAACACATGTAAAAACAGAAGTCCCATTACTGACCTATACACCTTCATACTGTGTGTCAAAGAACTAACAGGGCACACTACACAAAGACACTATACAAAGTAAGCTGCCAAGGCAGCCATTTTGTCTTTTGGTTTTTTAGGATTAGCACGGCGCCCCCTGCCTCGTCCCCGTCCTCCTCGTCTAGCGCCCCCACCCCTGGGGTGCCTCATGGTCGCGTGTTTGAGCTCCACCAGATCCTGGAAGACCGGATCACAGAAGACACAGCCGGTGTGTTGGGTCTCACCGGCAGGAAGCGGGGTGCGAGTCTTGTTGAAGTCCACTGCAACAAGAGAGGCGTCACAGGCATCGCAGCTCTCCTGAGCAACCTACGGCAAGAGAGAGGAACCTTAGAGGCTAAATAAAGGATCAAGAGAAAGTCACGGTGCTGAAAAACCCAAAAACAAAATTAACGTCATGTACAGAGGCTGTGAGTCCTCTGCAGCAGCTATGGTTTCAACTCCCGCCTATGGCTCTTTGCTGCATGTCATTCCCACACTCTCTCTCCACCTGTCCTGTCATATTTTCAGCTGTCCTGTAAAATTAAAGGCATAAAAGGCCCAAAAAATATTAAAAAAAAATAACAATAGATAATCATTGTCTTATTTTAAAACTCTTTGCACCTATTACAGTTGTTATCATGGCCATGCATTGTCTGGACTGGGGTTGCTGCTAGAAAGCATGAATAACATTTCATGCACATAAATATAATCACATGGTTAACTTTTCCTAGCTGCAGTTTATAAACACAGCTGCATGTTGGAGTTCATCAGCTGTAATAAATAGCTGTATTTCATTCTCACTTCTGTCACACAAAGTCACAGAACAGCCCTGAAAGTGGCTGCAAGCTAGAGATGCATTCGCTGCCCAGCGTGGTGCACATGCATTCAGTTATGTAGTGTGCGTATAGGCCTGGTGACATATACATAAGATTATTTTGACGTAGGAGAAGATGGGGGATTATTTTCTTACCTGCACTCTGTGCGCATGTTCGAAGAAGTGCACCACCACGTTGCATTTATTACAGGCCATCCTCCATTTCGGTCCAGAGGTGGGATCCAGCACCAGAACACCACTGTCACACTCCACACACTGTCCAATGCCAAAAGAGTTGAGAGAGTGCTGACAGGACGGATGGGTACATTCATTGCATCCCATACCTGCAAAAAGCAGACATGGAAAGAAGAAGAGGTCAGAGTGTCAGAGTGGTCAGTAGCCTATAAAGACCAACACTGTAGGCCAGAGTTACTAAGAAAATGGTGGTGTTGTGCATTTTCATTTGTTAATTGTGACAATCTGTGTGTATGCAGCGCCTCTTTAACAACCCCAATTCCAAATAAGTTGGGACGCTGTGTAAAATGCAAATTAAAACAGAATGCAGTGATTTGCTAATTATTTCCAAGCTATATTCAGTTGAATACACTACCAAGATTCAATATCTAATTTTCAAACTGATAAACTTTGTTTTTTATAAATATACTGATTCTGAATAATATACCTGCAACATGTTTCACAGAAGTTGGGACAGAAGCAATAAAAGACAGGTGAACAGGTTAACTGGTGACAGGTGACAGTATCATGACAGGGTATTAAAGGGGCGTCCTCGAAAGGCTCAGTCGTTCACAAGCATGGATGTGGTGAGGTTCAACACTTTGTGAAAAACTGCCACTGTCAATCAATCAATCAGACTTTATTTATATAGCACTTTTCATACGAACAGAATACAATACAAAGTGCTTCACACAACAAAAACAATAAAACAATACCCCCCCACCCCCCCACCTCTCCACACTCACACACACAGAGCAAAGACTGTGGACAAACAGAACGTTTGTCAACACAAAACTGCAGGAATTCAGAGATTTCACAGTCTACAATCCATAACATCATTAAAAGATTCAGAGAATCTCTGCACGTAAGGGGCAAGGCTGAAGACAAGCATTGTCTGTGACCTTTGACCTCTCAGGCAGCACTTCATTAAAAACTGCATTAAAAACCCACATCATTGTATAAAGGATACTACATGGGCTCAGGAACACTTTGGAAAACCGTTGTCAGTAAACACAGTTTGTTGCTGCATCTACAAATGCAAGTTAAGACTCTACCATGCAAAGAGAAAGACATATATCAACAACATCCAGAAACACTGCAGACTTCTCTGGGCCAGAGCTCATCTGAGATAGACTGACGCAAAGTGGAAAAGTGTGCTGTGGTCTGACGAGTCCACATTTCAGATTGTTTTCACTAATCATGGACGTCGTGTCCTCCGGGCTAAAGAGGAAAAGGAGCATCCAGATTGTTACCAGCGCTAACTTCAAATGACAGCAGCTGTGGTGGGATAAGGGTGTATCTTTTTCAGAGATGTCTCTGCTTATTTCAGCAAGACAATGCAGAGACACATTGTGCATGTGTTCCAACAGCGT
>JAJHUR010121651.1:1262-18446 GCA_027495735.1 Lutjanus campechanus | reverse complement strand
AAGTTTTATTTCCCAAAATTTTCCTTGTCTTTTGGCCGCTACATTCAGGGGTAATCGTAGTTTGGATTATCTGCTCGCTGGCACAACAGGCTAACCTGACACAGAACCATCTGCGAGGTCGTCCTTAGAAACTGTTTGGAAAAGGGCAGGCACTTTCCAAAGGAAAAAAAAAAAACACTCAACAGGTGATTGAATAAACTATCCGTCTATCGTTCAACAAATCAGATCAAACTCTTGCTGAAGGCAGTCGGATAACTTGAAGCCTGGCACGATGGATTCGTGTGTGATCTCGTGATCTTGCAAGTCCAGCTACCACGCAAGGTAAACATGGTATGGATCTGTACATTTTGATATATATATTTGTAATATTTGGCATAGACTTTTTAAAGCTGGATGCCCTTCCTGATGCAACCCTCCCCATTTATCCCTGCTTGGGACCGGCAATTTGGGAACGCGCTGGCTTGTGCATCACCAGTGTCTTGCCCAAGGTCAAGGAGGTGGAGACCAGACACCAACCACCAACCCTGTAATCTGCACATGACCCACTCCACCACCTGAGCCACAGCTGCCCCTTTATTTCACAAAAATGAAAGTCTAAATTCTATTTTAAAGCCTTCTCCGCACCGCTAGGAAGAGGTTTCAAATGGAGAAATCCTGACTGCCCGAGATATGGAAAGCCATTTATTTCAGTATTTAATAAATAAATATGCCTATGAAATAAATCCTGAAATAAATAAATGGGACAATAGATATATAAACAAAGGTCAGTATAAGATTTTCAAGAAATCAGGTACATTTTCAATACTATTAATGCCCTGTGTGTGTATATGATCTGCAGTAGTCATTCCGTGTGCCTTCTTGATCTATATAGTAGTTTTTACTGGTAATGTCGAGGCGGAGTCTGCCATTCCTGCTCAGTGTTCAGACTACCTACCTGAGAGATGAGCGTGTAGGATTTACAGGAGAATGATTTGTGCGTGTAATCGAGCACAATTGTAACAGCCTTACTCTACACTGTTTACTCAGTTTGTGTCAGAGTTGTATTAAGTTACTGCTGATGCAAACTGAACATCCTACGCTACTTCTTCGGTTTGAAAGTATTTGTCAAAGAGCCGCGATCGTTCATCAAAAACGCATCTACAAAACAAGACAACAGTCAGTTTGGTCGTTTTTTTGTCAGCAGATCAGTTTGAAACATGTCAGGGAGGAGTAATGGAACAAGACAGAACAACAGTACTGATCTATTAGGTGACGACCTGCAGGCGACAGGCTGCACACTTGTGTCACCAAATCAACCACTGAAATCTTTAAAAATATTGAGTCTAAAAATACTGTAATCAGCATGTAAAATAGCCTTTTGTTTCTTTTCCTTTTTAAAAAAAATTAAAGCATGAAAACTGCCCCCAGATTTCTAAAATCCTTGGATCCCTTGAGAATTGATGACAAAACAATCAAGTTCAGTTCCCTCTGTGTATGTTGTAATCTGAGCTTCTCGGTTCTTTATTTTGGTATCTGGACTGGCCGTGCATGTGAGCTAAGAGCTGCTAACAGCCTGGAACTTGACCTCTTCTTGATGTGCAAGTAACATCATGGGTGCTTCATGTTACAGAAGGCATCATAACTAACTAGCTATACCGATATTATGAAACTTGTTCTGCAAATGTTGCAATCTCTAGATGTCCTGGAATGTCGTTTATAGCACCTTTAAGTTAAGGACAGTGTGAATTTGGGTGCTAAATTAATGAGGCTGCAGTTCAGCAGACAACCATGAAGTGTTAAATGTAAGAGTCTCCATGAACACACCACGAACAGGGAGAGTTTAGCACAGTCCCTGCTCTTAACTGCTAAATAAGAATAAATAAGTAAATTTAGTATCAGATCTGAGCAGTTCACTGACCTTTGCTGTAGAACTGGAAGCTGCTCAGCGTGGCGTCGATGCCCACAGACACTGGACCAACTTTGAACAGCGCGACAGCCAGCGCGTGCTCGTCGCCCTCTGGAATCTCCTTGTAGCCTTTGCACTGGGCTGCCATTCCTGTTGCATTGTAGCGACACGGCTCATCCTACACACAAGACAAAGGAAGACAAAAATGCTGAAAATGTTTGTTTCGGAATTCAAACAAACGGTGAAAGATAAAGTAAATTCAAGCTTTGCAACCCCAAAATTTCAGCACTTGAAATTCAAGAACTCCCAGAAATCTAATGTGACATCAGCCAAAACACACACATGGTCACTGACCTAAATATTTTAAGATACTTTATTGGCAACAAAGAACAACTTAAAGCATAAATTTAGTAAGTCAATTGATCAATTAATTGGTAGACAGAAAAGAAACCAAAAACTTAATAGTTCAGATCATTTTTCAGACGAGAGCTGCCAAAAATGATGATTCCAGGTTCTCAAATGTGAGAATTTTCTGCTTTTTCCTTGTCTTACATTGTAGTAAACTGAATATTTTGTGGTTTTGGACAAAAAAAGACATTTGATGATCTCACATTGGTTTCTGGGAAACTGTGATGTGAATTTTCTCCTGTTTTCTGATGTTTTATAATAAAAGGAATAATCAATTTTAAAAAAGAGTTTGGAGAAATTGATAATAATTGCTATCTGTAGCCCTGTGCACACAACCTCATGATTTTACTGTCACACCCAGATGTCACATGATGTGTCCTTATTGCTGTGCATTCCTAGTACACAAAAAAACAATGAGACTGCAGCCTTTAATCATTAACAAGCAGTTGTACTTCCTCCTTGTATTAATGCACGACTGAAGAAGGAACTGGAGTTTGCTTTGCAAGACAAATGGAGAGTTTCTGCCTCATCATTTCTGCTAATTCTCCTCCATTCAATTACATATTTGCTTCTGCTTTTAACGTCAAAATGGAATAATGGGTGTGATAATTTTTTTTCTTTGTGCGACATGTGACTGAACCAAGTGTGACACCCTGACAGCCGAGTGAGGAACCACTGACCACTTTGGTTTCAGTCTGCGTCTGCAGCTCTGCGGCAGCAAACAGACGATTTCTGGAAGTTGTCCTCATGTGGACATTTTGCAATAATGCTGAATCAATCATTTAGCTTAGCTTAGCGTTTTAATATTGTTATTATATTTCTATTTTTGTACGATTCAAAGATAGAATAGAGTTTGCGAGGATTATTAACTGCCTCTGACTCTTATCAGTTGTCATATCATATTTTTTGACATCAGTTTTCATCATCACACCATAATTAAGTCCCTTTACTTGTAATATTAAGAGTAGTTTTTCACAAAGCCACAGTGAGCTATGATCACAAACTTTAAGCATTTCATACATGCACATTTCCAGCGTTTTATTATCCTCTCTCAACAATTTCACTTTGTTGATTAGTAAACATGAAAGGTGCTGGTAGCCGATTTTTTGGGGTGTGACTCTCGGGGCTAAAAGTCTGCTTCAGCATCTGCTGCTCAGATTTTGATCTGTTCTGCTTTTGAAAATCTATTTCTCACAAGCCCCCAAATTCAGAGAGCACAATACTAAAACGCTGGATGGTCCCTTGTAACACGTGTTCATATAGTTACTCAGCAAGACTTCTTAAAATACGTTGCTCTGAAAACATCATTTCACATTTACAGTGGGAGTCACTGGTGTTTGTGGCCACAGAGCAGGATGTCACACCAGCAACAGGAAGGGAACAAGTGTTAACACATGACAGGAAAAAAAAAAAAGAAATGTTCAAAAATGTGGTAACTTCAGTTCCCATAAGCTAAACCTTGCAGAACACGTGATAGTAAAGATGATGTAATTACAGTAATATTATATTTTATTAGTTAATTTCAGGCTTTCTCACCTCTCCGACGTACGGGTAGGCCTCCTCAGAGTCGATGCCCTCGTTGTCCGCCACGTACTGGAAGGCCTTGGTCATGTATCCTCCACCGCAGCCGTCATTCTCCGTGACGCAGTCCACCAGGTTCTGGGGACTGAGGTCCACCAGCTGACCTGTCTTCTTGGCCAACTGGCCCTCGAGGGCTCCGGCAGAGCTGAAGGCCCAGCAGGAGCCGCAGGAACCCTGATCAGAAGAGAAGCACAGTGAACGGTTTAGTTTGATGATACAATGCACACATAGTTCTTATTAAAGTCTCGCTTATAACAGGAAGAGGAAGCTGAGCAGACTGTAAACGTGAAATAATAAACAGGAATGCATTAAAAAAAACAATACAGAACATCGTTCAGAGTTTGACTAAAAGGTGCACATGGAAGGTAAAAGAATAAATAATGTATGATATTCTCTGTCTGTCTGTACTTGATTTATTTTTTATAATACATAGTCTATTTAATAGGCTTCCTTTTTGACAAATCTAGTGATTCCTTTTCCTGACACTCTATGAGCTCTTAGGTTTTAACTTTTCTCATGAAGGACGTGACTGTACAGCAGAGAATGAAGCCTCTGTGAATATGCATTGTGTTCAGATTGGCTGGTTTGGATTAGTGCCGAAATTATCAATCGGTTAATCGATTTGTGAACTGACACAATATTTGATTTGTTTTTTTCTTGCAAAAATGCCAAACATTCCCTTATTGCAGCTTCTCAGATGTGATGATCTGCTGCTTTTTTGTTATGTGATAGTAAACTGGAACAAACGATTAACTGATAAAGATAAAGTTAATAATTTGCAGATTAATCATTGATAAAAAACAACATCTAAACCTTAACGGCCGAAGGAAAATCAAATAAATAAGGCATGAAAAATGTAATGCTGTTCAGTTTGTGTCTTCTCCCGTCTGTCCACTGGGAGGCAGACTTTGTTAACTTTAATTCAAAAGACATTTTCCATCTGTCAGATCAAACATTGAATAGGCAATTTGACTGGTGCATGCTGGGAGGAGGAGGACTGTGTACATGTCACACAGCGAGAAATGTGCCGTTTTATCAGGATACACCCCACATATTAACAAAAATATGTCAGAGACACTGAAGCTGTGTCTCTAAAACCTATAATATAGAATGTCTGTATGAATAATGCATTACACAGTGGATTACATGTATTACAGAGTCCTGATGATGTCTTTAAATTCAACAATGACATGTCATTTTAAACCGGGAACTCCACCTTAATAGCATTTGAAGCATCGCAGTGCAGCTCTCCACCGAAACCCAGACGAACAGCACAGAATAAGCAGCTCTTTATGTCATTGTGTTTTTATAAATATACACTGCGTGGCCACAAGTATGTGGACAACCTTGCAAATAAGGAGCCCAAATGATATAAGCAGTGTTATAAGCATTGACATAAGACTTCTCTTGCATTTAATTCACCCAAAAATGGGCCGGTTGCATCTGCATGTTGTAGCTTAACTTCTGCTGCTTGAAATCGGGGAGTTAGGATCATCATGACATTAATATTAGCAGCAGAAGAGGTGCAGATCTTGTAATCAATACAGGCCCACAGACTACAGAGTGAGACAACTACATAATTGGATTTTGACTGAACTATTCCTTATTCTTTAATCCGTCCACACATGGAAACTGTTTACCTGTGTAATGGGCCAGTATCGATTAATCAAGATAATAAAACAGGTCTAATACTTGAATATAAGATATAGTCAAGATCAGGCAAACATGGTGTTTCAGTCAGAGATTAGTTTTCCTGTCAGGTCATTTTTTTCCCCAAGGATGGCAAAGTGGCGAAGCATCATTCGTCATGTCTAAACCTAATCAACCCAACCACAGAAGGCAACAAGCACCGGCCAATCAGAGGCAGGGTAGGGTGGGTCACTCCTTCACCATCCTGGGAAAAAGAAATTTGGCAGATATATAAGTAGGTCTACTCATGGTCACAAGATAAACCCGAGGAGTCATAAGAGGATAACGAGAATGTTGGGTTTTTTTTTTTTTTAGACTTCCCTATAATCTTTGTCTCTACTGAATAAACTTTATACACCTCTAGAAATAAAAATAAGGAAATAAAACTCACTCTTTGGTTGAACCGGTCACAACCAAAAGCCATAATGCAACCAGAAATAATGTCTAACAAGTAAGACGTTGTTTTGTAGTCTGGAGAAGAAAAGTTTTAGTTCAGTGTGGTTTCACTTTGTGTTGTCCTTTACCCGTTTTAACACGACAAAAGCAAAGCACAAAGCCAGCTGCATAAATAAATGTTTTTTTCTAAGCTTTATGGATCATTGAGAACAAGCTCTCTTCTACAAGGACACCCTGGTTACAGTACATATACAAACATATGTCCAAAACAATAAAACCACACGAAAGCATCAATAAATTATGCAACAAACAGGCCAAGGACATCAACACAATGGACAACACTGACTCAGAGAAAACACATCAGTCAGTCCAAACTGATTTAAAATTGATTAAAAAAGGATTAGTTTTTCTAATTTTTACAAGTTTCAGCAGATTGTTCCACTTGTGTGGAGCTGAGCAGAGTATTTAAAAGCCAGTTTCCCAGTCGCAGTATTAACATAATGATTTTCGAGGACCAAATAGTCTTGGGACCTGGTTCAGCGTGAAATTGATCTATAGTTAAAAAGACACGTAAGATACCCGGGAAGTCTGCCAAGAAGCGCTTTGTAAATAAATAGAATGCAGTGCTGTTCTCTCCTCACTGCCAACGTCTGCCACCCAACTTTCTCATAACAGTAAACAGCAACGTGCTCTGAAGCCATCTGCAGTTATGAACCTAAGGGCGGGATGATAGACTGCATCAAGGGGTTTAACAGCAGAGGCAGGAGAGTGCATATAAATTACATCGACATAGTCAACAACGGATAAAAAAGGTTGACTGAACAATTTGCACTCTGCAGTTCTGGGTAAACATGCCTCATTTCTATTAAAATATGTGAGTTTTGGGTGGAAGAACCTGACCGGCTCACACACACAGAGCCCTGATCTCAAAACTGTCTAACACCTTTGAGATGAACGGGAGCGTAAACTACGAGTCAGACCTGATCGCCCAGACATGATCAGGCAACAGAGTCTAGTACAATGTCATCACAACTGCCAGATGCAAACAGAGATCTGCAGTTAAGTGTATTGTGTGGTATAATGTCATTTTTATTTAAGATGCATAGAACAAGTTTTTAAAGTTTTTAAAAAATGTGAATTACTACAACCACGAGAGGTCATACAGTCATAAATGTGCACAAAAAATATTAGTCTGATGAGTCTAGAAGTGTGTGAGATGGTTGTAATGTTCAGGCGTCCGCATGCGTTACTGTATTTAGTGATAACTAAAGGCCAATATAACCCCAAACAAATATTTCAGTTTAGTCCACATTAAGAGCAGCTATTTGAGATTCATATAAAGGAGCACAGAGCTGCTGTGTTCGTCATCTCTCAGTCACAAAGTAGTAAAACTGCATTCGAGTCGCTGACAGACTATAAACTCTTGCATGGCTTTGAACACCTCTGCTGCTCCTCCGCGAGAAAAACAGTCTTGACAGTCTGCTGCTCCGAGCTGCTCCAATTAAAAACTTTGTAAATGTGTAATCACATCAGTTCACTCTGGGGGGGGTGGGTGATGTGAATGTGGCGCTTTGAGCTCTGGTATAACTGAAATTTGCCTCGAACAAACAAAACATCAAAACACTATTCAGTCATCATAAAAGGAGCTGGGGAGGAAGCAGCAGAGTTGTTAGTATGCAGAGGGCGCAGTCAGTCTGCTGCATAATTCATGAACAACAGGGAGGCAGAGGAGCAGCTCAATAAATCCTGTTTACAGCTGCAGTTTGACCTTCATCCACCAGAGGGCGACATCGTCCTCCACATAAACTGACATCACATGCACAGGAATGATTTTATTATAATTATTACTGGAAATCAAGATGAAAATCATGTTCAAAGGCTTGAAGTTTTCATGTGTGCAGGAAAAAGATAAAATTAATCTTTAAAAAAAATGTTTTAGTGCCACAAAAACATACAAAATATTTGTTTCTAGTTAACAACAACAAAAAAATTAAAACTACAAGTCAAAGTCATCCATTCTTCATAAACTATTTATCACTAGTATTATGAACAAGAAAAATAATATATATGATTTAAATCTATTTAAAATACCACAAAGCATTTTAAAGCATAATGTAATTGAAAAAAAATACTTAATTTATATTTTTACTTTTCAATTTTTTGTTTGAAATGTTCAAAATAAAATAAAAAATCTAATCTAAAAACTGATAAATAAATAAAAATCATACTTTTATTTGCTCTGACTATCTTTTTTGTGCCTAAAAACTTTGTTTTTGTTTTTTAAAATCACTTTTTAAAATCAGGATAAACAAAAACAAAGAACAAAACAAATGATGTATTTACATCATGAGGAAAACTACACAAAACAAAACAAAATCTGTTTTTGTTGACCCAGAAGACTAAAACTACTCTATGTAAATAAAACATGATGTATTTAGTAAAGCTAAACAATAAATGATAATAATAATTACAAAAAAAAACTGTGAAAACTAAATATTAACCCTGCTGAGCCTCCAGCTCTGCTGTTCATTAGGTCACATCAGATCATTCAGCTGCTGATCTGCCTGTTGGCAGAGAGCACAGATGTACGCGCCATATTTCAGTCTGTGTACTTCCTGTTCTGCTCAACCCTTGTTTACATAAATAAGACCCTGCTGTCCCGTCAACTCATAATGACTTATTACATTTAACAATCTAAACTATTCTTTTGTTTTCAAAGTCCATTAGCAGTGAGAACAGGCTGTTTCCTCCGGCCGGTCACGTGACTCTACTCTACTTTTCTGGAGCACGAAGGAAACTGGGGATGTTTGCAGGTATGTTTTTTATCATGGCAACAAGAGAAAAGATTTACAACAAAATCAAAGTCATTCAGCCTTTCTGAGGTGCTGCTGCTGGTGGAAGGCCACCGCACCACTTACACATGTTGGAGGATGTTAAAACCTGGTATCTCTGTAAGGATTTCATAGAAAAGACCAAAAGAATGAAAAACCTGAGGATCACGGTTGAAAAATATGGAGTTACAATACATGATTTATGTGGGAAAATATCAACTATTAATATTTCCATAATTGTAAATAATTATTTTCATATTTTCCCAAACTGATCTGTTGATAATATTATCTCTTTCATGTTCAGCAAATAAATAATTGCTTAAAATACGTATAAATTTCCATATTTATTATTTAACATTTCCTCAGTTTACTTTATGTATTGTAAATCTATATTTTTTAAACACTTTCTTCATATGTTCCCAGCTGATGTCATTATTTTTGCCTCCGACAGCCACATTTCCCTGCAGAACTCAATGTTTCCTTCTCCACATTTCGCCTGAAAACAGCCTTGGGAACTTTTTCAAATTTTTTCCCCCAAACCCTCAAACTAATTCCACCACATGCCTGAACCCAACATAACTACTATCTTCTATTTCAGGTCCCTAGAAAAAAACAAAACAAACTATTGACAGGAATAAGACACAAATATTACAAGACAACAAGATCCAGGAAGTCTTGCTTAATATTAAGACGTCCAGACAACCGTGGAAAAACCTAAGACAGTCTGTCTCCTGCTGAAATAAATGTATTCTTTGTGTTTGCCTGTGCTCGATGAATAAATTTATTCGTATTATTTCACCAAAAGATGGAGAATCTTAGACTCGTCTGTGGTTGTTTGGATGACTGAATATTAAGCCAGACTTCCTGGATCTTGTTGTCTTTTTGTACTTTTACCTGCCTCACTAAAGAGCCCCTGTAGGATCAGCCATTAAAGCTATGCAGCGCTTCCTTCTCCCATTATGAACTGTTATGACAAATTAACAGGTTCTCCCACTCGCTCATCCATAAATTAACTTGGCTGGTGTAATAAGCAACAGAGTCGAGTCAACCTGTGGGATTTTCCATCATTATAATCAACGTTTATCAGGCTGGATCCATCTGCGAATACGTTTATGTTTGTGGAGTTTCTATGACTCATATGTTCCCATTTCTTCTGTTTATTGAGACAGTAACATTGAAAAGCAGCACTTTTAGAGAAGCTTTTTACTGCTGTTTATTGGAGGTGAGGGAGTACACTGGATGTGCGTTCACCAAACCAGCCAGTTTGTCTTCGCCCTTGAAGTCTTTTCTCTTGTGGAACACTTCAGATTATGCATGAATCTCGCTATTCACCACCCGACTTTGTCTAACTTGCTCAACTATGGTTTTCAGGATTTTCTTCTCCTCATTCAGGTGCACCAAGAAGGAATGTTCTCATTTCGGCCCTGCGAGGCCAGAACAAGCCCATTCTCCTCTCAAAAACAAGCTTGGACAAGATTTTCTTAGGAAAGGTTAGATAGGTTTCGGTATGTCACAGCAGGAATAGCACCACAAGAAAATGAATCGTGACTGAATTCCTTATAGCTGCTTCAGTTTCAGGGTCCTGGGATTGTTTGTGCCGTCGCGCTGCCACACAGTCATGGCTTACTGCACGGGCGCAACATCCACCAGGGACAGGGAGGACATGCCCTCCTCCGCTTCTCTGAAATCACATTTTTGTCCTTTAAATTTTATGTTTTTTACATAGCGACACTGTTGTAGCTCTTTTTGACATTCTAACCTTGGGTCTGATTAGTTTGTCGAGCATTTCTCAAACTTTTCTCAAACTTTTCAGCCACAGACACAGTGCACAGCGGCGTAGCAGTAGAACTGGCACTCACACGCACATGCACATTGACTCTCAGCCTCTTTATTTTACCTCTACTCACTATCTTGCCATCATAGTTAAGCTGGTAACTAATCATGGATGATGTGCGCGTTCGCTATGTGCATGAAGGTGACCACGTAGCAGGCTGATATTGAAAGAAAAATATTACAGGAAAGACTAAACATATTTTAGATAAGACTTCAGCCATCTCATAGTTAAAGTATTTTAATTTGAAATTCTGTAGTATTTTATTATTAGTATTTCTGTCCCCCGAAGTCTGGTGAAATAAGGGTTGATCCATTTTTCCGAAGCCTCCTTTTCTCCTCAAACATACAGCTTTTTTTTCCACGGTGACTTTTCCATCTCAGTTCCACATTAAACTGCAAGAAATACAGCACTAGTATTGATGACTGATCGTAATTCCTGTGACACTCGCAAGGTGCCTCTAGTTTCCATGCAGCCATGAGCTTCCTACAAGCTATCATTTCTAAACTGACAGATGCTTGTTAGGGTGGTGTACAGTTTGATGCAAAGCAGTAATTGTACGTTATTGAAAAATATTGAAAGAGAATGTTTAAAATATAACGGAAGCATTTCATGTCAAATTCTGGGGCTGCACTAAATGTTTCTGAGGGCCGCCACCGGCACGTGCGCCGCACTGAGTTTTCAAAGTCGTCCTTCAAAGTGAACAAAGCTGAATAGTTTAGAGGTCTGTCACAATGAAAAAAAAAAAGAAAAGACTGGATGAAGTCAACAGGGAAACATTTGCCAGGAATTTATCTTTGCAAATGAGGACAGAAGCATGTGTTTGGTCATTTCAAATGAGGAGAAGAGAGAGAAAAAAAGACAGTATGTGTGGATTGTTTTGGGTTTATTATAATGTGTTTGAAGGGAGAGACTGAGAGGAAAATGTTTGATTATTGATGTCTTTTAAAATAGATACAAAGAGGTAAGAGGAGATATGTTTCTGTACTGTATGAGCCAACAGACTTAAGAAAATGGACACTAACTTTTCACTATTATTCAGAATATGATGATATTCTGAATTTGATACAGGTCATGTTAGGTTTTATTCCATCTGAATATTGTGAATGAGGCCTTTTTCTTTAATATAGCATTTTCAGATTAAGACATATGGGGTTGTTATTCAGGTTTAAGGAGCACGTGTGTACAACAAATCAGAATATGCATCACACATCTTCTTGTTTTTATTTATTCCTCATAATATCATAATGTGTAGCTTTTAAGTCACTGGGGATATGAAAAAAAAAAGTGTGGAGAAATGCATTAATTGAGGACCCTAAAAGATATCCCACTTTATTGTGTTCTGCCTTTGGTGTTATTAGATATTTTTAACATAAGAGCAGAGCTTTTCCTTCTATGATAAATTATATCTGTGCTGTAAAAAAGGCCTTATGGCCACATAAAGATAAGATTTAACTTTTATCTGAATTGATTTCATTTAGTATATTTTGATTTTACAAGAGAGGATTAAAGGATGAGGACAAACTGGTCGGTTTGACACATTTTTTCCCCCCAGAAAGTGGCTAAAATCGACCAAAAACAGAATTGTAAAGCTATGGTGAACTGAATATACAATAAGATGAAGCATTTTTGTGCATTTTTTACTAAAAATATGAGGGTTGAGATGTGTTTTAGATGATGTCTGACCTGGTTCTTCACTGAAGTCACCATGCCCTTCTTGCGGTAGTCGATGTATTTGGGAAGCCTGCTGACGTTGTCGTCCAGAGCCATGGTAAAGCTGCGCTCGTGGTTCAACGGGACCAGCAGGCCGGTCATCTTCTCAGACACTTCCTCTGACGTCTGCATGAACAGAGTCACAGAGTTACATCATGTTTCAGGGGGTCTGGGGACGTTTCTGACGAGCGCAACAGCAGGGTGAGTTTCTTGATCAAAAACATTACAAGAAACAAAGAGCGCAGATGTTAAGGGGTTACAGGTGGCGCCATCCTGACAGTAGACGTTATGAAAATTTCCTTGGTTCCTGGAATAATCTGGACAGATAGAAATGTTTTGGGACAGGGACAAGAGAAGAGAGACAGAGAGGATTTATTTTTAGACTTAAGAATGAGTAAAAGATAGGGAGGGAGGATTTGATTCAGCAGGGCGACGGAGGATGAAAAGTATTTCATGAAGAGACGGGTTTATCACAGTTTATTCCAAAGTGAAATGTCATTTTTCTGCACTGTGCAAATGTCAAAATAGTGCACATAAAACAAGATTTACAAAACAATGACATTGAAGAAGTAGACGAGAAGAGTATGAAGAACAAAAGAGGAATTCAAGCAAGTGACTCGTGTGCTGGCTGTCATAATGAAACTCAGGTCTTACAAAATATTTAGCAATTATTTTTAAAAAATCCTGCCTCTATCATTATTATTATTAGAATTCCCCTGTGCTTTCTCTACAGCTCATTTTGCAAGCAGGAAGATCATTAATGGAAGAAATGCAGACCATCTGCTAATTTCTTTCATTTCACTTAAGTGCTCCCAGTCAAAATGAAAATGGAAACACATCCCTCATTTCCCGGCCACCTGTTCCCACATAAACATGAAATTGGCCATTTATCCAGAATTGGGATGTGTATACATGCTCCCGTCGCTAATAAATGAGCCTGAGCATCGCCATGAATGTCATGCATTCTGCTTTCCGCCCAGTTTTTTTGATGTACAGCCTGTTACAGAAACAAAACCAACCATCAGTCATGACCCACATTGACACACATGCAACTGACAGGAACGAAATATACTACACGCCGTTCTCACTTCCCTCTTTCGTTTCTTGTTTATACGGTAAGATTGTGGTGGGAAAATGAGACAGGACTTCCACTAATGAATGCACTTAGCAGACAGATCAATTATCATGTGCTACAGCTGCTAATGGCAGTTGTATCTCAGCTTGAGCTTTGAATGCACAGCAAGACTGATCGGACTGTAGCTGAAAGTGGCTCAATGTTGATTGATTTTTAGCTGCAACAATTAATCGATTGACAGAAACTTAAGCAGCAACTGTTTTCTTAATCAAATAACCATTTAATCATTCTTAATGCAAAAATACAAAACATTTTTATTTGTTCCAGCAGGATTTTTGATCCTTTTCTTTGTCATGCATGGGGTTCAGAATATGTGGAGCTGCGGGGAGCTTGGCTCACCAGGATAAAATCATTTGACTACATCGAGTAAGGTTGAGTGAGGCCTGGATTAAACCCCCTCTACCACAGACACATACTCCTGCAGTTCTGAGATGCTGAGGCACTGCAGCAGCCTGGAGGGAGAGAAGCCTTCCTTTGGTTTCTTATCTTTTTCCTTCTGTTGTGCAGCTTTATAGTTTATAGTTTATAGTTTGTCTTTTGTTTGATATCTAGTGTCGGCACATTTCCAATCCACTGTCAGCGTAGTAAGCACAGAGGGCTAACTTGGCTTCTGTACTATATTACATGAATGTCGCTGTCGCCCTTAATGTCCCGCCAAATTCAAGCAGTTAATAAAAGCGTTACTTTCTGGTCTGTGTGAGAAGAAAAGAACAAGGAGCCCAAGGTTCACTCTGAACAACCAAATCTGATCTGACTGACAAAATTCGGGTACAGTCGTCTGCAGCCCAAGTAGTTTTTGGTTCCACTGTTTTTTTCTGTAAAAATTTATACCACGCACATTATGTCATCATGGGATGCAACCTAGGTCTGATCTGTTTCCAGTGTGTGTTGTCATTTTTTATTTATTCTCAGCTGGGAGAGATTATACAAATGTTGAAGTGTGAATATGGATGGTAGGGTGTAGATGGTATATTCTGTATATAGTCTGTATGTGTACTGTACCCTCTTACTGAAAGCCGCAGAAAATAAGTCCCCTCAAAAAACCACGGTGTAATTCAAACACTGCATCTCTCTGGGTATTAGAGTGTTGGTGAGACATAACAAGAAATTTGAAGATGTCACCTCAGGCTGAGGGAAATTATAAGAGTAATATTTCACTATTTTCTGACAATTAATTAAGAAAATAATGATCAGATTCATTGATAATGAAAAGTATTGTTAATTTCAGTTTGGATGTGTGACGTAAGATCAGATCTTGAGCTAAATGGGCCATAACAGTTGGTGAATTTTTACTTCATTAAGCTGAGACAAATGTTAGTTGTTGGCACAACAGCAGCTGGGCTGAACCACTGATATCATGGAGAAAAAAAAGATAAATTAGTGACTTGCTTTCATGGTATTTGGTGATTCATTTCCATGCCATGATTTGGTGAGAAACATCTCAGACTATACATAAAAATTTGGCTTTTCCCAACTGGCACGACATGCAAAGATGATCAGGTAGGAGAGGACAGAAAAGACTTCTCGAAGCAGAAATGGTATCTGAAACATCACAGACATCACGTTGTAAATGATGTTAAAGTTACACAAGAGAAAAGAAAAGAATGCTGGTTGTTCTGTCAGGGCAGGAATGAGGAATCCTAAAGACAGAACTGGTTATCTCTCACTTTCAAGGCCTTGTTCAGACTGCCAGCCCAAATCCACCTCCAGATTGAATTTGAAAAATATGGACAGCAAAAAAAACCAAAAACAAATGAAATGTGATTTTTGCAAATCTCATCCAAGCCAGATCTGAATGTGGGTGGAAATCGATTACAATTGGATTTCTAAAGATGCGACTCTGAACTAATTTCAAGTGTCTTTTGTGTAACTCGCAACGAGAG
Source organism: Lutjanus campechanus (assembly GCA_027495735.1). Classification (NCBI taxonomy): domain Eukaryota; kingdom Metazoa; phylum Chordata; class Actinopteri; order Lutjaniformes; family Lutjanidae; genus Lutjanus; species Lutjanus campechanus. Next base: position 3,094 of record JAJHUR010121651.1, on the reverse strand, counting down.
AAAACCAGAGAAGCAGAGAGCAACTGTCCACGGACAGACGCTGAAAACATCCTCTGCTGGCAGTTTGTGGGGAAGGTCTCTGTACAGGTTCTCTCCAATTCTTATGTACCCATGTTGGAAAGCTGCGTCACCAGCATAGATAGTTACTGACGCCTGCATCGTTGCCACAGCAACCCATCCAGATAAGTTGGTGATGTTTGGACGTACAAAATCTGATCTGATCGCTTATCGAAATAACAGTGTGGAAAGTCTTAAAGATCTGATTTGAGAAGCAAATCTGATTTCCCTGCAATATAAACATAGCCTCAGACACCCTACGTGAAATAAAACAAATTAAAAAAGATGTCAGCTAGACTGGGACATTCTTGGGTTCTGGCATAGCATGGTGCAGGATATGATATCAGTACCATGTGATAGCCGAGCGTGCAGGAAAACCTCTGACTCACCATGTCACCCAGGTGGTTCATCGCCATCTCGTACGAGTGCATACCCAGTGCCGCCTCCTGGTTGTGGGCTTCAATCATGCGCACGTTCTTCTCCCAGACGGCCCTGCGAATCCCCTCTTCATCCTGAGACAAACAAGAGCATGTGTCACTTTGAGTCAAAACACCAACCAGTCACTCGCCGGTTCTTTTCTTTTCACCAACACACTTGCTGGGCTTCATAAGGAGGTCATAACACTTGCAGATTCTGTTATCACCTCCATTTCAGTTTTAACTTTTGTTTCTATTCCTTCCTTCCTGCGCTAACACCTGACAGCTAAAAGAAATTAATCTGGGTAAATAGGGCAAATTTACGTTTTTAATTAGCAAGGAAAGGAAGCTTGTCTGTGTTACAGCCCTATTTCATTAATTAGGCCAATTAAACCAGTACACGATCACATAACAACGCTCCCTGGTGCAGATAGTATAGCAACATAAATGTCCAATACAATTGTAATTTAGGTTAAAATACTGCTTTATCCTTTTTTTTTCTTTTAGAATATTCACATCTCATCACTGCTATTTGTATCTACGAGCCAGGAAAGAAACTGACTTTCATTTATATGCAAACTTTTTAAGTCCTTCACAATATGGGAATAAGACAAAGCCAAGTGGTTGGTTGGTTACCTAAAAAACATCAATGCTATACTTAGTATTCGTGGTCTTAACAAGCATTAGCATAACTATAATCATTATTTCTGTCTTGATATCCATTCCAGTAATGGAAAATGCAAATGATGCAAGGAGACTTTGATTCTATTACACTGATGTCAGTTCAAGGAGGGTTGAATTAGAGGAACTGTTGGAGGAATACTGATTAAAATCACTGCGAGGGAGCAACAGAGCTGCACTCTTTTCTGCTGACCGCACAGAAATGTAAATAATACAAACACACACACACATGCACATAAGCATTCATATAAATACATGCAGGAACGTACAGATTTAGATTAAAAAAAAGCAAAAAACATACAAAGCACATGTTCTCAAACTGTACATGAACCCAGGCACGCGCAGCGCTGCAGATAAACTGCACACATGCTTCTATACGCGCACAGAGACACAAACAAACACACTTCACAGCTGCGGAGTGGTGACCTCTAGCCCGAGGTGAAGAGCGGAGGGAGAGCAGATGCTCACTGAGCGCTCGGGAAGTGAATTCATGGTCAGCTCTGGTTTAACACCAAACTAAACTACATTTATTTATTCATTCGCAGCCTGAAACTAGAACAAAAAACAGAGGACTGGAAATTTTAGCGACACAGAAACTGAAAAATGAGGGTCACATATAGAGTCAAAGGTGAGGGGACTTTCCACTGTTATAACTAAGAACTTAAGTTAACCTCAATT
>JAJHUR010121648.1:2107-17027 GCA_027495735.1 Lutjanus campechanus | reverse complement strand
TAATATCTGATCTGATCTCGTCTGAGAGGACATCAGAAGCCACTCACACTGTCAAATACTTGTTTTCGTTTTATTCAGATTCTTTTGAGCTCATTAGTTTGTCCACAAAGGGAAAGAGAACACCCATTGCAACTGTAGTGTTTGGTGCTTTACATCTTTATGTCTCACTGTAATCATATTTTGGGGTTGGTTTTTCGATCGCCATCACGAGAAAGTGCACAAATGGCTCATAAACAGCTGAGTCGATGACAAAGAGGAAGGAGTGATTAAGCCGCTGAGTTAACTGATGTGAACACAAAGGTGCTTTAACATCAGCTGAATGAAGGTGAACTTTCAGCAGAAAAACGTCTTTACAGTCTGACATCCATCCAGCTGCAACATCTGGCTCTCCTGCTGCTACCTGCCTCCAGTCATCTCAGCTCTCAACTGTGTGTGTGTGTGTGTGTGTGTGTGTGTGTGTGTGTATGAGCTCAGTAATACAGTGTTGGTGTCTGGTTTTCTGATTGCTGTGCAGCTGCTTTGCTCAGATCAATGAGAGCCTGTTTTTCCTCTCTACACACACATGCACACACACAGTCTCTCATTTGCTCTCTGACATGTTTCTGTCAGTCTCACAGGCTCTGTGTCAGTATCTCAGCATCTCGCTGACTTTCCTCCTTTGTACTGTCTGGTGTTTCATCTTTGCCTCCGTCTCTCCTCTTCCTCATCAAACCCGGTCCATGCTCTCATTTTCACCCCTCTTCTCTCCCTTCTTCTCTCTTATTCTCCCTTGCACTCGGGGTAAAACTTTGTAAAGTTCTCAGAATCTCATTCTTTGGGGAAACTGTTTTTTTTTTCTCTCTCTCTTTCTCTCCTTGGAGCACACAGACAGGCAGCAACTCTGTCAATCGAATTACACTAACAACACGTGCACAGACACACACAATGATGTGAACTTAAGTGAAGCTAGCTGTGTCTTTTATGTGTTCTGCTGTGCTCGTATCAGAGAACGAGCACAGCGGTATAAGCAGGTCAAAAGAACACACGCATCGACTGCTGCACACATGTGCACATACAGTAGTAACACAACTCGCGCACACACGCACCCTCTCACACACAAGAATCAGACAAATAAATCAGAGTCCGTCAGCGGATCATCAAATATTCAGAGAGGTTTGGCCCACATATCCGTGATGTGCAGGATACAAAACTAATGAGGAGAAACAGAGAGCGAGCGAAAAAGGCAAAGTTTCAAACAAACAATAATCCAAGTTACACAGAGAGAGAGAGAGCAGGTAAAGTTACATATTAAAGAAGAAATCTTTAATATATTTATTGTAATAAATCTTAAAATGCGCATGAAATGTCAAGCAACCATGTAAAGTTGAAATACTTGCTTCTCTGACAATAAGACTACAGCCACAGTGTCCTCCTTTGATATTTGTGTTTTTGTTTGCCCGTTTCATGTTAATCGGAGTTCAAATTAATGTTGAATGTTCACCGAATAAGTGTTTGTTTATAAGTCATTAAAAAAATCCTCAATAATCTTTTGGATGGAGCAGGTGTTTAAAACCGTTAAATTGAGCAAAATGTTAATGGAGTTTGGCAGGCAGTGAGACATTTTCAGAGCAGTGGGTTTTTGTTTTCAGGATAACAGGATTAACTTTAGATTGACAGACACTTGACAGTTATAAATGTACTCGTCGTCACTTGTTATTGTCAATTTATGTTGTTGCACGCGTCTTGTGCTCCTGCGGTGTTCCTGCAACCTGCCTGAGCTTCCCTGAGTCTGGGGAGGAGGGGGAATTAACTTGCTTTTTGGTTGAAATCCCTATTTAATATATATTTATAAAAATAAAGCAACAGAGAGAAAATAAAGACTTAGGAGTCACACAAAAACACAGGTACTGTTACACAACAATGGTTACATCTGTTCTTGACATGGTGTCAGGGTCGGGTATTGTTGGACTGAGAAAGGAAACAAAAACATGCTGCAAGAAAAATAAAACACTGTCTATATTCAGCAGAATGAGGCTGCCATTTGTCACAAATGACAAGATAGTTCTCTGTGAAAAGGGAACATCAGCTGATAATGACTACATTTGGACAAAACAAGAATATTCCTATACCAAACCGCTGGAAATGTTAGGCTATTTTGGGCAACCTTTCTCCCTGCAGGAAATTATTTTGGCACGGTGATCACATTTTGCTGTTAGAATGCTGCCTTTTGTGAAGCTAAAGCCCCATTTGGATGGGATTAACGTTACAGAGGGAGGTGGGGAAGGAAAGATGCTCTGTGCTCCCCTATAATTTAGCTTGTCGCTCTGGACGACGGCATTTTAACCAGTCTTAAAAGACGCTATGCAGGACAAAGCCAAATGTAAAAGCCAAAAGCCTCCAAAGAGTTGAAGGTGAGGCAAAGATGCTGCGTGAGGTGAACGTGAGTCAAAACTCTCACTCCGTCTCACTCGCTGGACCCTAATTTCACATGTTTTTGTGTCTTAAGACAAATGGGGACAACGATTTTTGAAACTGCTCCAGTATTGAGGGAGAGCGCTGCAGCCATCAGAGGCAAAACTGGCTGCACTGTAATCCTTATGGGCAACTGCCAGCCATCAAAGTACATTCACTAAACGTGCTTGTTTTGCCACTGACAGGCTCAGCGTGTTATTCTAAGTGTCTTCCAACACAATGGCAAGGATCCCTGCAGAGATAGACCCTTTTTTTTTTTGGCTAAATAGAAAGATTCCTTTTATTTCTCTTGTCAAAGCCACCAGACTCCATTTACAGAAACGGTAATTTAATCACACATTTAAACACACTTCATTCAAACTTGACAGAAACAAAACAAAACTCACCAAATCTATCTTAGTTTCTTTCCACTGCTGTTCCAGCAATCACTATCTCTATAATATACCCCTTAATAAATAAACCCTTAATTCACTGAGTTCAGTTTCTCCCTGCTGCCTCTCTGATATCCCACCTCCCTCTTGCTCTTCCCCTAATATTCACACGTCTAGCACAGTGAATAAAGAGTTTATTTCGACCAAACCAGAGTTGGTGTTTGTTAGAACAGTGTAAAGATGAACCAACATGGTTTGGGTGAGTTTTATTTTGTTTTGTCAGATTAGCAAAAAATCTAATCAAATTTCACTCTGAGGTGATCAGAAAATACCTAAAGTAGAAAGACAAGCAGCTCATGGGGGGAAAAAACCTCAGAGATCCTTTTTATAATACACGACCGTTCCTCTTGATGAGACTTAAATTACAGGCGGACCAGCCAGTTCACGGAAAAACATCAGGTAATTGCGGCTGTAATTATTACTGGGGTGGGGATGAAAGATTAACGACATGCACGCCCTAGACAGGATTAAAAACACTTACCAGCTCAGGTTAAAATCACCCCACTTCTCTTACAGATTGAAGTCTAAGACATGCTTTTAATCATTTGCGTTGGTCCTCCATATTATGAAAATGACAAAGCATGGCGAAGTGGTGTTGGAGTTGGGAGCTGGAACAGCAGATTTCTTGATAAATCCCTTGAGAAAATACACACCCAAAGATCAGGCTCCCAGCAAACCTCAGCAGAATGTGTAGGTAGAGAAAATGAATAGATAGATGGATGTCAAGGATATGAATAAGGTTATGTTTTGCACTTCTTAGCTAAATTAAGATGCAGGAATATCCAAAACCAACAGCCAACAAATTGAACCAAAATACTGGATGCAGATGCTGTAAAATATAACACTTCTATAATGGTTTCAGGTATGAATTTTCATGGAATTTAGAGGCTCGTTCGTGTGTTTGTTGTGTGCAGAGATCTCGTTCCGGGTGTGGCAGTGTGGCGGCAGTCTGGAGATCCTCCCCTGCAGCAGAGTGGGTCACGTCTTCAGGAAGAAACACCCATACGTGTTCCCTGAGGGTAACGCCAACACATACATCAAGTAAGTCCCTGAGAGAGTTTTGACTGATATTAATGTCAGAATTTCCCTTTTTTTTTAATGTGCAGAGGGTGCTGGATCTCTGTCAATCCAAGGCACACAGAAAAGGTCAAAACTCCAGCACTTGCAGTGTTAAAACTGCTGGAGTTCTGACATCTTCTGATTAGTTCCTCTTCTTTGTTGGTTCTTATTAGCTTCTTTTTAAGATAACCGATAATTTTACAAAAATGTCACTTACACACTAACCTGCCTACCCAACTAATAGTCCCACTAACTTTCCCGCTGACTGATTTACTGACTGACATAACACACAGGAAACAGGCAGCGTGCAGCGTTTACACTCTGAGCCGTGTGTCGCAGCCATCGAACGCTGTTCACATCATTGTTAAAGTGGATTTACAGCTGCCTGGGAGCCTTTGAGCTGCGAGTACAATATTATCCTATTAGCATAAGCTGTATTCTCTTCTCTGCCCCTTTCAAACAGTTCAGACAGAAAGATGTTTACAGGCAGTCCAATAATCCATTAACAGGACTAATGTACTCAGACTGCATGTGAATTGATCTCGTATAAATAGATTAATCAAGGCTACAATAAGGAGGCTGGTTCAGATTACAAAAGTGAGTGCACTTTCAACATTACTGCTTGGAGTATTCATCCCTGTGTTATATAGTCAGGAATTAAAAACAAAAAACAGTTCACAGAAGAAAAAAACTAGACGAGTGCACTGAGTATGGTGCAAATCTATCATATGGTCAAGGCGAAGGAAGGTGAAGCACCTACTGCAATGCCACCATAACTGCCAGATGCAAACAGCAGAGATTTGCAAAGTTTTGAGCAGTTTTTTTTGTACAGTATAGTCTAAGTTAATACATAAAATACATAATACATAAAAAGTTAATACATAAAATAGTGTCATGGTGTTGCAATTTAGCGTCTTGGGTTCACGTAACTGAATAAACTTAATAAGAAAACAATGTCCAGACTTCTCAATTTAAGCATTGTTATTTATCTTGATCTATTTAGAACTATTTGTTATTTATTTTATTTTATTTAAACTTGATGTTGCCTTTTCAAACGTCAGAGCCTGCTTGTCCCAGTGGAAACTGTGGCTCTTCAGAAGGTTGGTGTTTTGACACAGAGGTGATTAGATCGCCCAGAGTAGCTGGATTTAATTCTGTAAAGTGACCAGTATCGTGTTCAAATTTTTATATTTATAGCAAATCAAATTTAATGAAAATCGGTTCCGGTGTTTCTCATTGCATTACAAGATTACTGCCATTTAAAAGTTACTTGTTACATTACAGTGTTACCTGCTGAGAAAAGTAATTCATTCGAGTATTTTTGTGTTACCAAAAATGAAAAGCACTTTGTGATTCCTTGAGCATGTTGGTTATATTGTCCTGACGATCTGATAGCAAACTGGGCAGAGGCATGACACAGCTGAAAACAATAAAACTCCAGCTCATATAGCCTGCAGTAGTCCTACATCGTGATTCCATGTGCAAGTAATGAACCGGTGAGGCACTCAAAACACATGCCCAGATAAAAACTATAAGAGTGTGCAAGCTTTTTAAATCATGTGGACTTACCAAACTAATGTTCTCAGCAGAAGTTTTTCAAAATGTATTGGATAATCAGTTCCTCCGGTGAGACTTCTGAGGCTAAAAAGCCTCTTCACAGTGCACTAGTCTGGACTTCAAGAAAGATTTGATCATTTGTTCAATACATCCAGTGCCTGCTGAGACCATAGGCTCTCAAATACAAAAAATCAATCTGAGTCTTGTGTGGTGACTGGCAGCAGTACTTCTTGCAGTGCTGACAATGCGGTAAAACTGAAACTTCTTATTTGAAATCCTAACTAAATAGCAGAGTACTTGAATAGCAAAACTTATGCATTATAACAAAAAAGCTTTTGTAGTACTCATTTATAACTTGTAACCCCAAAACTAAATATGGCAACCACACAGATACAAGGTAGCAACATAAAACAGTGGCAGGGATTTATTCACCTAGCGTCGTGTCTAACTTTTGTGTATCATAATGTATTGGGTATTGAATTAATCTGGTTTAACGTTTTTAGCCTAGCAGTTGTTGGTGACCCGTACTGGCCAGTTAGGAGGAGTGAGGAGTCAGCAATTAGTGTAAAAGGGACATAAAATGATAAAATAGTGATAAAATAGTATGCAAGTTTAGCTGCGGACAGTAGCTCCAGTCCTCTTGGTCATTCGTGCACTGACAAAAAAATGCATGCTGTTCTTTAATATTAAAAGTTTAAAAAGTTAGTGAATATCCACAGAAAAGCCAATATCAAGTCCAGGCATGTAATGAAAGGCATTCTGGGAAACATTGTGAATGACAAACTGAAGGCGAAGACATGGAGAGCGAGTTCACTGAAAACTAAATTGCAGCACTTCATCACAAAATAACTCCTGGGATCCATAGACATGATTTATTTGACGGATTACTCCTTTAACAGTTCAGTAACTCATAAACCCCAGCATGTGAGCAAGGCATTAACGCCGCCAGGGTTGGAAGTTGGGTTCCCTTTGTGGCTCGATGGGTGGAACAAGACGCTAACGCTGCCAGGTTGGAGGGCTTCAGCTCCCAAAAGAGGCGCCCCCGCTGCCGAACGGCACTTTGGAGCAAAGCCTCCGCCAAACGGCCCATATAAACTTATTGTTTTGTGTCAACCAGCTAATCCACACCAACACTAAGACTTTTTTTTCTTTCCAGTCGGTCTGTTTAGTCGCTCATTTCGCTCCCCGATAGTTGTTACCCAGGCAACATCTGTTCATTGCAGAAGATGACTTTTATTCGTATCACGATGGCCTGATGTTTGTGATCAACGCCGATCTCCCAAACAAAGCGGCTGTTGTCTGCTTGTGTGTTGCTCTGCCGGTTAATTAGCTGGAGGCTCTGCGCTGGCAGTCTGGGTTATGAATATGCTAAACAAAAAGAGCTGCTTAATAATTCGATTACAAAGATTATGCTGTTTCCTCCCTCACCGAGGCCTGCCGCTGTGACCTTGTGTGTGTATGTGTGTGCGTGATTTTTTAATTGTAAGCCTGTGTGTGACACGTATTTATGTTTATACGCCCACAAACATCTCATATCCTCTCTCTCTTCCCCTTTCATTAAACCGCCACAGCCACTGTGTGTAATGCCTGTAATGGAGGGTTTCTGTCATTTCAATGAGATAGTTCACAGCTCAGAGAAACTCAGCTAATAGCTAATTACTTCAGAGAGAGAAAAGGAGAATGAGAGGGAAAGAGTAAATTGGGACCAGAGATAGAGAAAATGTGCTCCACTGTTGGTGTAGTGTGGGTGAGTAACGCGCACTGAGTTGGACAGAACTGAACAGAATGAGAGTAGGCAGGATTTACACCTGGTAGAAACATGACTGTGTATCTGGATATCCTATCTGGGGAACACAAAAAGTGTGTTGCTGTCATGCAAAGTGTAAATTATTGCAGAATGCATCAATGCATCATCCCGAGTCTGGCTCAGGAGGAGGACTGGCTCACATTGCGGCCCCCATTTACACCTGGTCTCACCAAATGGCGTTGGAATAACGCACTAATGTTTTAAGTCATGTTGTGTTATCAGAACAGTAGTGTCGTGATACTGTTGCAGACTAGGCAACTCTAGGAGTTTTATTTAGAAGTGTCATACTAGCCATAACCTGGAGTGTGTTGAAGAGGGAAAACTGGACTGGTTTTCAGGAACAGAGGAGCACTTTGGAGGTGGGTTAGCTTACCGATCAGCAGGCTTGAAGGTGCCTCGGTCCGGGCCTCGCCAGCACTGGTCCCTACCCTCATGAGCTCCATCTTCTTTCCTCAGGTCAGTTTTAGGTTGGTGTTTTTAGAGCTGGTTTTCATGCAAGAGTCAGCGGCTCCAACCAATCTGGGCCCAAACGGCCTCAAATAATTTATTATTTTTTTAGCACATTATACATGTTAGAACATAGGTGCTGAAAATATGTGGAAACATTGAGAACTACTGTGTGCAGTACTGAATTTTGGAGTTAGACTGGTAGACTTTTGTTCACGATCTCTGTGTTCCGGATTTTTTGGACGGACCTGAAACATGGCTCAGTGACTTGCCGGAGCCATCGTCCTGCCAACACAACATAAACCCCACAAACCGACAAATGAACGACAAAGCCTCCCACTCCCCTCACGTTCCCTAACGGTCAATTACGAACGTACATTCAGTGATTCTCTCAGTCCAGATCAGCCCAGCAGCTCACTTTAGTTCAAACAACCCAACACCGAGGAAAAAAAATACCATCCTGTCACTGTCCTCTGTCCACCGTCCTCTCGCTGTAGTGGCTCAAACATGTCTAGACCCGTTCAGTAAAGCTGCTGGACAAAGCGCCCGTGTTTGAGGTCGTTTTCAGGTCGTAGTGGTGTTTGACACTGAGACAGCAGAGCGGACACGCTCCCAGCATTTTTCACGTGTATACTTAGTTTTATAATTTTACATACTTAGTGTTTGTTTTTGTCATTCATTTTTTTCTGCGTGGTTAATAATACATGTTACTCTTCTGCTGCTTTACACGGTCTTTAACTTGCGTGCATAATTTAATAACAAACACATTTATTTGAACCCAAACCGTGATCTTTTAATAAAAACAGCCAAGTAGTTTTGGTGCCTAAACCTAACCAAACACCAGCCATTTCACAACCTTAACCATGACAAAGGTCACCATGACGACGAAGGTCACCTGACTCCACAGAAAATGGGATTTGCGTGTGCAGTGCACGCAATCTGAAAGTGTAAAGTGGTGTTATTTGAACGCAGATTGAAGAGACTGGGTTATTATTACCATGCGATTTGGATTTTAAAACTCAAATTAATAGTTGGTGTAAATGCACACAGAACATTGAACATTATGATTGAAAGCGATCAGATCGGCCAGAGCACATCTGGAGGTGGGCTGGTGTCTCTGCAACAGAGCTGTGTGTTTCAAACCAGCAGGCGAACGGTGGGAGCCTGCTGATGTCTCTTCTTACTTGTTTTCTTCCCTCCTCCTTCACTATGGTTAAAATATCAGCCGGGTCCACACTGTTGACGGAGGAGAGGACGGATCTTATTCACATCACATCCTCTCACTCACGTTCAGGGACTGTTGCATATATCATTTACTTCTCATTTAAAGATTTAAGAGTCATCCCCAAACATCGGGGGCAGAGAAGTTGGGATCATGTATTTGTGATGAAGCTGTCCTTTTCGCAGTCATACTGCGTGGAGACCTTGTGTGTGATTAATAAATGATCCCTCTGTCCCAAACTGTGTTTTGTCAAACGCACTGACACCTGCTTTATGAAATTCCCTAAATCACTGATGCCTCAGATAGTGTTGAATACAAAACAACATGGCACAGCTTCCCTCTTGATTTAGCAAAGCAATGCAAAGACTCCAACATGTTTTAATCCATTAAGTACAAGTACAGCTTTTGATTTTAGTTTTCTTTTTCAAATACACAATTTAAATAAACTTGCACAGGCTGTGAATGAGAATTCCTTTCAAGTGAACACGTATTGTTGCATTCATTTTAGCTCAAGGTTACATTATTGTTATGTCGCAGTTGCAAGCAGAGGCTGTTTTTCAAAACGGCTGTCATTCAAAAGAAGCTTCGTAGCATGGTGCAACATACAATAAATGTCACAAAAGTCACTTCAGGAAAATCGTGTTTGTCTTCTGGATGCAAGTGTTTTTACAAGTGTCCTTGAACATGTCAGAGGATTGCTTTCAGCTTTCAGCTTGACATAAAGCAAATACAGTAGGACAATAGATCATGTGGTTCCGTGGTATTAACTGCGTGTGTGTGTGTGTGGTTACAGGAACACCCGTCGCACAGCTGAGGTGTGGATGGACGACTTCCGTCTCTTCTACTACTCTGCCCGCCCTGCGGCACGGGGGAAATCCTACGGAGAGTAAGAGCACACACACACACACACATGCTTGACACATCACGTGGGCCTGGTTCCAGAGCCACATCTAAAATCTTTTCAGCTATTCAAACAGGACTGGTGTTTGTTGATGGCTGTTTCTTCAGCTGGAAAGACGACTGAGCCAATACGAGCTTTGTAGGCAGGATTAGGGATGGCAATGTTGTCCTCTTGTGCCGCGGCCAGAAAAAACAGCGACAGAAACGCTGCGCATTCCCCGTTTGTTTCCAGCTTGTTGAATGTCATGCCTTTCACTATTCCCATGTTTCCTGTTAATCTCACCTATAAAATATCAAATACTGACAAATGCAAAAAGAAAATAACAGCTTTTGGCAGCGTAAAAGTATTAAATGCACACCGCTCTACATTTACCTGAACCGTAAAGAGTAACTTAACACGCCCTTAAAATTTATAGATCAGCTCCTCAACCTGCTGCAGTGATGTAAAGGGGAGTAAAACACCGCTTTTCAGGCTGGTGTGCAACTCTTTAACCATAAAGTCTCAAGCCTAAAATAAATGCTTTGCCTTCAACCAGTGTTTTGTCCCCAAATGGGAGTCCACACAATGTGATTAATAAAAGACTCTCGCAAAAACACAGCAGGAACAGACATTAAAGCTCACAGCTTTGCCTAAATGTCAGTGTTTATCTGTGAGACACTGGTAAACAATGACATTTAAACACAGCTTTTTGGTTTTACCTGCTTTTTCACATCACACACTCTCATGATTCAGTAGTTTGTCATTATCTGTGTCAGTTTTGTCATCTCTCTTGATATTTTATGAATACCCCTCCTGCTATGAGTATTAGCGAACTGACTGTCTGATTGACTCTTCATCTGTCTGCTTTTCTCTTTATCTGACTGTCTGTTTTTGTCTGTTTGTGTGTCACCAGTATTCAAGGCAGAGTGGAGCTCCGCAAAAAGCTCAAGTGCAAATCCTTTAAGTGGTACTTGGACAATGTCTACCCAGAGCTCAAGTAAGCGTGCGTGTGTGTATATGTGTGTGTGTGTATTTCTTTGAACTTTTCTGTCCAGGGAAAGAAAACTTATGCTGAGCACGCAACTGAGAGAGAGGAGAAATTTCACGACTGGCTTTATTACTGTCTGGGGCATTTTAAAAATAAGATTGTTTCTTTTTTGTGTGTCTGTTTTGGTTGCTTTTAACTTTTAAAGGGGAATGCCACTGATTTTTACACATAATGATCAGTTTATTCATCATATGGGAGCACTACTCAGTCTCTGAAAACAGCTTTACATGTCTGACAAAATAACCCTGTTAAACGGAACTGGAACCATGCTGGAGTTCAGTGACAGGCTACAGCAGCAGCAGTAAACATGACTGTCATCTCCAAATAAATGTGAACCCGGATCACACAGTTCGTTACTTACAGGTTGGTTATTTACAGATAATACATTACACTACCTGGTAATTCAAATATGTATAGATGTCCATATGAGCAATGTCTGGCCATTGGGTAGGATCCAACCCTTTCTGAAACCTTGTGTTTGGCATCATTGGCATCACCATCTGGGTTTTTTGCGACCAGAATATGTGTAGTACCGACGAAAGAGTGTGCAGCTAGTGGATGATGTACTGTGACTTGGGCGGTGCTCGGTCTTTGGCTCGTCCATTCAGCAGGAAATAATGTCAGCCTGCCTGATCACAGAGTTTCTCATATTACAACGAAACAGGACACAAAATTATTACAGTTATTCGTAATATTGTGATGTTCTTAAAATGTGCTGAATATTCAAAATGTACCGATACAGACGTTTCACCAAGTTTTATATTGAACACAACACTCTTGGACGAAATGTTTGGATCACACAAGACGTAAAAAGTCATAAACAGCCTCCACTGGAATCTAATTCTACTCACAGCATGATACTATTAATATTAACATGATCCATATGTTGTCAGTGATCTGAGTTTCATGAGCCTGGTGTGTTGTGCTGGATGGACACACACTGAGCCACACCCTAAAACATACAGTACCCTGCTTTATTATCTGTTTTACTCTAAATGAGACCATAATTTATTATTGAATATCATGCTGTATAGATGAAGACTTGAAACTAACGACTGAGACCATAAACTCATTAAGAAACTGTTTGCTGAGGTAATAAATCAAGTGAGAAGTAGGAGCAAGAGTACATACAATTGGACTTCTTCTTGAAGCCAGTGGAGGGCGTCTTCACTGGCATGGAAACCCCGTCCACTATTTAATACACAGTCGATGGTTGGGTCATTGATCCAACTGCAAGGAGGAAGAATGATGGAAAATGACGGATCAGCCATAATTAATAAAATATCAGACATGTCTATAAAATAAGAGCTTGTTTATTATGAGAGGAATGAATACAAAATTGTCTTCCAAACACACATGAAATTGCATTGATATCTATTGAATCTTGGGTTTTCTATCTCTGAAAAAGAGACGCAGCCTTTATTCGCAGGTCTGATGTATGGTCGTAAGCTTAAAGTGCAGGAGTTTGTGTGCGTAGCGGGCTAATAGTAGCATTTTACAAGTTGTGAATTATGCAGCTTTGCAGCAAATACTGCACTCCTATTGTGTTGTCTGTTTAAAACTGTTGAAATTCGTGTCCACAGTCAGTGTACACCCACCTGCACACACACACACACACACGCACGGAGCCCATTTTTATGTCTTTTTGAGCACCTCATTCAGTGTCTTTGTGTTAAATGTCTCCCTCCTTCCTGATTGGCTGAGCTCCCAGGGGCCCTAGTTCCTCAGACTGACTGCCCTATCTGCACACACACACACACACACACACACACACACACACACACACACACACACACACACACACATTAAATCAAAATAATGCTTTATAGCATATAAGCCCTGGCACTGCCTCTTTCATATACACACAAACTACTTAGACGCACACAAATACCTTAAAGAGACATAAGCACTCTTATTTAAACACTTCTGCTCACTTTCACACACACCCCAACACACTCTCTCACACACACACTTAAATACCCATTTATCCACTGGAGGCTGGTGTTAATCCCCCAGAATGGAATTAACAGGCGTGCTCTCAAGGGAAGACAGACCTGACCCTTAAAACGCAGAATAACCTTTAACGGGTTATTAAAACAGAGGGAGAGATAGCAGATTGAATTAATGCTACAGGGCTTAAGCCCGAGTTTATAGCGCGGCCGAGAATGTAACAAGAAAGACTGAGAAAGTTTATCAAAGAGGAAGATTGGAAAAAAAAACAACTTTCTGAAGTAATGAGTTTAGAGAATCGTGGCCTTCAGCGGATTTGTTAAAGGTGCAGCGCGTCACTTTTAAAAAAACACTGATAAATCACTGTCAAAGGAAGTGTGATATCTTGATGTAGTTAATGAGACCACGGTGGAGATGATTGGGGTCTTTGGTCTCATCTCACTGAGGCTGCTGGTGTATCTTAAAATTAAGGATGATATATTCTCAAACCCTGGTTTGAAGATTAAAGGGTCATTTCACTTAAATGAACAAAAAAAAAAAAAAGTCACATATTCTCACTTACCTCCTGTGGTTTCTAATTATGCAGCTCTGGTGTTATTTGGGTTTGTAATATCTGTCACTCCGATCACCTGTATGAGTTCTGCGTTATGTTTCCTCCGTCAGGGTTCCGGACGACTCTGACTCTCAGTCCGGGGTGATCAGGCAGCGGCAGAACTGTCTGGAGTCTCGCAGGGTGGAGGGACAGGAGCTGCCCGTCCTCACACTGGCTCCCTGCATAGGAACAGAAGGCGTCCCCGCCATCAACCAGGTGGGTCAACGTGGAGTCACGATGACACTTCACAGCACGGATAATATAGCTCTCCCCACCGTGAGCTGGATAGAAACGGGGGTGAAGACATCTAAAGTAATGTACAGATTTTCATTCCAAACAATACAGCAGCTGGGTAAACTGTTTGGTCACAACTTTGTTACATTAGTTACTAGGAATTTCACGATACCAGAAATTTAGCCGTCTATTCCAATACGAGGGAATTTCCATGATTCTCAATACCCAATTTGAAAAGAGTATCATCATGTTTTCAAAATTTTGGCACCAACTTGGTACCGAAGTATCGATTCTTAAGACATGGCATCTCACAGCGTTTAATCTGTCAGAAATATAACAGAGGAAGAAGAACACGTGTTTCCACTGGGTAATATTCAGGATGGGCCCACATTCTATCTTGGGAAGAAACAAAAAACATATTAGGATCTTTAAATCTTTTAAGATTTCTCACAGAAACGTTAGGAAAAGGAAGGAGAAAGGAAAAGGAAACTTATTCGTAACACATCACCTTCCCCCACAAGCAGACATACAAAGAATATATTCATTCCAACCAGAGAGAAACAATCAGAAAAAGCTTTTATATGGTTACTATTTTCCTGTTGAATAGATTATGTAAGGTTCACATCACCCCTCTCAACCTGAACCTTGAAAATCCCTTCTGATCCGGTCGAATCAGGTCAGTCTCCTCCATGTGAGGAGTTTACCTGAAGCACTTTTATTCTGATTGGCCTATTGTTCTGATTATTTGCAGAATATGGAAACATGGCTACTGTCTGTATTATGTAAAACCACTATACATTTGTTGGAGTTTTAGATGATTAATGCATCTCTCAGTCTTTTCCTTCGGTACTGAGGCCACGTTTCTAAAAATATTTGTAGATTTATACTTGAATTCAGTCTGAAGATCATTTGCAATGGTGTGCTTACATACACACTTAAAAATGTTGGGTTAAAAACAACCCAATTTGGGTAGTTTTCCAACCCAACGCTGGTTAAATATTGGACAGAACACATGCTGGGTTAATTTAACCCAACATATTGGGTTGGTTCACTTAATACAACAATTGGGTTGTTTCTACCACCCAGTTGGGTTGTTCATATAACCCATTAAGGGTTCACATTGACTACACTGTTGGGTTCTTTAAACCCAGCAGGTTGGGTTGCTATTATTTTCTTGATTAAATATATTCTCACACCAATAATGTAACAATAAATATTTATTAAAATTCAAAATTTACAGAA
>JAJHUR010121641.1:0-10088 GCA_027495735.1 Lutjanus campechanus | reverse complement strand
CTCTCTCTCCCTCCCTCTCTCAGTCAAATGGACAAAACCAAAAGGAAGCTTATTAGATATTTTGCAGCATAAACTGCAGCCAGACAAAGCTGGGTACACAAAATAAATACATATAACGATTATTTTCAGTTTTCCATGCAGGTGGATCGCCCTGGGTGCAACTCAAGTGCTGGTCTTTGCCATGGAGACTATATACATCTGGGTGCAAATATGATCTGCCTTTTTGTTTGAAACTCCAACAGTGTTATAAAGCAATGCTAAATCAGTGCAGTCCTCTTTTGAAACAAGTCTGGAGGGGATGTCCAAAGTTTTTCTGAATGACTAAAATGCTATAAACAAGATAAAAAATCCCCTGGTCTCAAACCTTTCCCCTTCTTTTCTCATGAAACTATTCCATCACTTTGTTCCCACCATGAGGTCACCGTTTCGGTGGGATTTCTGACATGATATACGGTGTTTGTCTGCAACTGCCAAAAACAACAAGCTGCAACATTACATCAACAGACAATCTGGAAAGGGCGCGAGGGATACGTCATGTCTTTTCAAAGCGAAATTATGAGAAAAAAAAGCTGCCTGCAAACACTAAAAGATTCATCGAGCATTTCATAGGAGATCTTCAGTGAAACTTAAATATTTTACAGCCTGAACGCCGGCCGTCTCTGCGAGCCAATAATTCAAAAGGCTTCAAACAATCCTTCCATCCTCATTTCTTCTGACCTAAAGTTTGGTCTTTGTTCAGAAAATGATGAGACAATGAAAGCAGCATGAGCGTATATCTGGCCCCGAACCAACAGGCACAGATCATTAAGCGTGGATGTTTTTCCCTACAAAAGGACTCTGTAATAGCTGCACAGCTTCATCTGAGATGTTTTAAATCTCGTGTAATCTCCAAATAGGCCTACGACTTATTAAGCTTACCGGCACATGTTTTATTGCCAATAAAAATCTTTCACAATGTGAAAACAAACAAGAAACAATCCGCTCCTCGTGACTAGAATGCCATTCAGAAAATGTGGAGGGTATCACAGTGGAGCGTTGTTAAAGTATGATCCAATAACACGTATTCACTGCCAACGCTGCTCCGGAGAAGTTTCTGCACCGGCCAAAAATGGGCACCAATCCAATCGATTGCTTTGATTGAAAAATACAGTTCGGAGTAACCTCACTAAAACTGAAAGTACTGTGCTGCTTCGCTGCTTTTCTCTGTTTTATTTGATCAGTAAGTTTGATCCAGTTAACTGAAGAAGGGATTTCAGAAGAGTGATGAACATTTCTCAATATTTTCTTTCATTTTATGGATCAAATGATTAAAGGAGCAACATGTAGCACATCCAAAAATGAGCACAAGAGTGCAAACAGTGAGTTGGAGCCATAGATCGTACATTAAATAGGTTGAAATCCTATTAATAGAAGCGAGTTGTTTCCTCCCCAGACTCGAGGAAGCTCAGGCAGGCTGCAGGAACACTGCAGGAGCGCAGGGCGAGTGCAACATCGTGAATTAACAATAACAAGTTAAGGACGAGTCCTCCACTGTAAGTTGATCAGCTGTTTATAACTGTCAGTTGTCTGTCGATGTAAAGTCTGTCTCACTGCTGCCAAACTCCATTAACATTTAGCTCAATTTAACCGTTACAAACATCTACTGCTTCTACAAGATTTCAAATGATTTCTTACGACTCATAAACAGACACTTAATCATTCTGCAAACATTCAGCATTAATTTGAACTCTGATTAACGTGAAACACGCAAACAACAGCAGATGTTAAGAGCCGCAATACAAATATCACAGGAGACACCACCGCTACCACACCACTGGCCAACTCAAGGATCCTAACGTGTCGACTGGACCGAGGACGCGATCAACACTGCTCGTGTTTGCAGCGGCTCCACTGACAAGCTGTCGGAGTCTGTTGCCAAACTGCACGCACAGCTTGCTCCTTGTTTAGAAACTGTAAAAAAAAAAAAAGGTCTATTGCAAAAAAAAAAAGATTTTAGCCATATAGATAAAGTCAAAATGCAACTGAAACAGACTTGTTTTAAATGAACAGCGACGTGCATGAAGCATCTGACTTTAACATCCACTGAAGAAATTTAAAAAATAAGAGAAAACTTGAACATCAGATCTGCGAAAAGTCAACGTTCGGAGAGATAAATGCCATATTTCCACCTTGTTTTCATCTTTAGAAGTCTGACTGGTTCTCTTATAAATACGATAGGGGACGAAAACTCAAAATAATTTTCTAAAACTTGGGTTATGGTTACATGGTCATGCACCACATTGTGATGGAAAATCTGTCTAATGACTATTTTCACTTCCTTTTCCTCTCACTTTGTGGTGTCTGCTGCTTCCTGATAATATTTAATATTACAGGGACTGGATTTCATCAGATAATAGTGAATCGGCCACAAACAAGTCAAGATCAAATGAAAAATGCCTGTTTAACACTTTTACTTCTCAGATGGCAGTTAGTAAAGCTTAAAATAATCCAGATTAGAAACTAGTCTTTGGCCGTTCACTTTTCACTGTTTTCAAGCATTTTTATAGACTAAACAATCAATTAATCAGCAGATTAATCGCTAACAAAAATACCGGTTAGTTGCAGCCCTGCATCTCCTGTTCTGAATTAGTACATTTCTGATTTCCAGCGACGTGTCCTTTCTGCAGCGCAGGTTTTAAGGTAAAGGCCTCGGGGTTCGACATTAAACGTGGTCTGACAGCCACAAAAAGTTTCTCTGTGGCCACCAAGTTTTATCTCCACACTAAAAGTCTTCACCAACAGCCATACTGCAGCCTTTGACAACACAACATTACACAAACATCAAGATTCATTTTCACCTTTTAGTTCAAAATTCTACTAAAACAGTGAAGAGTACAGACGGGTAAGCGTACAGACCGTACGGGTCATCGCCTATCTACAGATACATGGGGGCTACTGAAGTCCGGGTTTACTGAGCCACCTCAAACTGCTGAAATGATCCTTACAGAAGAACCAGAAACACAAAAGAAGAAACAACGTAAAAAACTAAATGGCAACGAAAATTTAGGAGTGAAAGGAAACAAACTGGACCACATCACGTCTCAGGGGAAAAGCGGAATGTCACAGTTAAGGAACAGTGTTCAGTTGCATTAAATTGTCTTTTCTGTGTTGTTTTTACATAAATTTGCATTTGGGCCACCAAACTTACGGCCCAGTGATCACAATTTACTGGAAGCAAGGTGATTTATTTCTATCTTTTTAATCTAATTTTAGGAAAACTGTCACAGTATAAAGAACAAACCAGCATGTGCATAAAATCTGAGGTTTTTTTTAATGCAAACAGTGAAGATAGATCACAACAGTGCTGCCTGGTGGTCGGAGGTTTAAACACAACTGGCACGAATCTGTGCACGTACCACGATATCATGATGCAGCGTTTTTCAGAACTGATACAGTATTAGGAAGCATAATGTTGATAATTTGAATAATTTGTGTCCAAAAGTTGAATTAGCTTTTTTTTTTAAAGTGGAGCAGGACTTTAAAACCAGCTGGTAACCCTGCAGATCAGTGACGCAGGGATAAACAGGTAAACTATGATTTCACATTTTAACTTCATATTACATAAAACCACCTCCACCACCTCCCTGCTGCAGACATAATCACACCTTAATTCATTTACCAACATTATTATTGACTAAACTGATGATTATTTATTATCTTGTAATCTGCCAGTTTTTTGTTGATTAATCGATTGCTTGTTTGGGCCATAAAATCTGAAAACTTGTGATTTTTTTTAAAGCGAAAAACAACAAAACAACGTATCGATTATCAAAACAGTTGACGATTAAAGGGATAGTTCACCCAAAAATGTAAATTCAGTCATTATCTACTCGCCCTCATGCCGACTGAGAGCTGCAGAATCTCCTGAACAACTGAAGTTGAACCAGTTTTCAAACAGGAAAAAAAACAAAACAATAAAATGCCTCCATATTGCTCGTCTGGTGTAATCCAAGTCTCCAAAAGTCCCGACATGCCGTTTGTACACCGTCACACCACACACACCCAGTTCAGACAGTGTGCACGTGCACGTGAACGTGGCTCCAAGCTGAGGATGTGCTGTGAAGATTCAGGCTCAAGTCAGCCTGGCATGTTGGAGACCTGGATTACATCAGACGAGCAGTATGGAGGCATTTTATGTTTTTATTCTGTTGTTTTTTATGTTTGAAACATTCAGAGTGAGTAGATAATGGCTTAACTTTCATATTTGGGTGAACCATCCCTTTAATCATTGCAGATGAAGTCTATACATTTTTTTTTTTAATGTTGCACATATGCCTTTAAGTTTGTGGGACGTTAAGTTGCATATTAGCTCCTGATTGGGCTTCCAAACAACTTAAACTCAGATTTAAACTTCCTTCCTTAAAGCTAAGATGAGCAAAACATGTTTTTTTTAATGGAGGGGGACTTTAACCCAGCTGGTAACCCTGCAGAGCAGTGATGCAGGGATAAACAGAGGTAAATTATGATTAATTTATTTACACTTCCTCCCTGCTGCAGACACATTCACACCTCAATTCATTCAGCAGCAGCATCACAGTGATTTGAGCCCCGGAGGATCAGTGTCTGCAGAGACCAGATCACACATGTTCTCCTGCTCTGCATCACTGCGAGCTGAAGAAAAAACACGCATCGTTATTAACACTCACACAGGAGTCAGATGTCAGTTCCTTTTCCATGTTCCCCTTTTCAGGTTTCGACCCTGAAAACGAGGCTCAAACTGCGACAGGGCTGTTTCATCCGCCGTGTGCTGCAACAACAAACCTGCTGGTGGTTACAGGAGACCAGTGCTCAGAAAAACGTCCCTGTGTGTGTGTGTGTTTCTTATTTTTCCTCAGGACAGGCCCTCAATCCCCCCCCCCAAAAAAACCCTGCACCGAAATGAGTCCCCTCCGACACGGGCAGAGCTGTTACGCCCTTGCGTTTGTGCCACAAACGATGGAAAAACGTTGGAAAACACGGCGGCCTTTACAGCTAAAATAACACACCAAACACAACCGGGCACGTTTTTTTTTTTACCTTCAAATCCAGCTCGGAGCTTCACTTCAGCGGTGATGTTAAATCAATGAAAACCATGCCAAACCCCTCTGAGTGTGTATGTGTGTGTGTGTCGGTATTCCAGCAAATCTCCCGACCCCAAGCCAACATGCAGCGACATTTTCCCGATTTTTCCAAACTCACCTCATTTGGCTGGAAGCTGCCGACGCCGCCCTGCCATGACGAATGAAGAAACGGAAACAAATGTACTAATTTTGTGTCTAAAATGTGTCTATCTTGTGCTCATTTTTGTAGCGGTGTCGTCCTCCCTCCGTCTCCGCTGCAGCAGCAGCCGCTTTCTTCCTCCGCCGCCTCGGTGTTCTCTGTTTTGGGTTGAGGAAAAGTGATGTCATTGCATGAAATTGCATTACCCGCCCCAATTTTTTTCTCCCTCTCTCTCTCTCTCTCTCTCTCTCTCTCTCTCCTTCAGAGGCTGTCCCATGCTGCTGCTGCTGCCAAACATAACTTCACCATATACTTAAAAAAAACTGCCTGAATACGGCGGTTTTCTGTGCCTTAAAATATTCCCCTGCACGCTTTAAATACTTCTGCATCTGTTCAGATGTGGAGATCATTAAGATCAAGATCGAGAGTTCAGCTATAGTTTATTTCATGATGACAGATGAGTGTCCCTTTTTATTTAGCAAACCGATGAGAACTAATTTAAAGGGATAGTTCACCCCAAAAAAATGAAAATTCAGTCATTATCGAGGTCAGGTTTAGTTTTATTTTAGTCCACAAAACACTGCTGGAGTTTCACGGGAAACTTGTGTTCTTGTGTACTTGAGAAACGTCATCAGTCTCAGTCCAGGTACTGTTCCAATTCAAAAGTCTGCATCTCGCCAAGTACAGTCAAATACCCGGATGTGTTCTTGCGCCGCCTGTTTTATCGAGGATGCATCGGACGGTGACATGTGTGGACTTCGGGCAGCCGCGTATCCCAGAATGCATTTCGTAGCAACAAGAGCAGAGGAGAAGATCCACAACTGTAACGATCGTTCAGACGGGAATTTTCGCGTTACTCGCACGAAGTTGTCAAATTTACTCGCGTGAGTAAACAACTCGCGAATATTCGCCCAAAACGAAAGGGAGCGGCTACCGGCTACGTCACTGACGTCCTCGTCTAGAATCTCAACGCTGATAGGCTGTCCCGACACACCTTCACGCAAATATTTTGCCAAAGTTCAATTTTTTGAACTTGCGCGAATTTGCGCCGCGTCATTCGCGTCACGAGTTCGCGTGTATTCGCATCTTTGCATTGACTTTGTATGTAATCTCGTCACGCGTCCAGTCTGAACGTGCCGTAAGTCACACATGTTGAAATACGACTGTTTTAGTATCACGAAATGTAGTTTTGAGATTATTTTATGCGAGAAAGTAGATGTTAAAACTTAAAATCTGTGGTCAATTCATCACAATAGCGCGTGGTTTTAAATTTGCTCCGAA
Source organism: Lutjanus campechanus (assembly GCA_027495735.1). Classification (NCBI taxonomy): domain Eukaryota; kingdom Metazoa; phylum Chordata; class Actinopteri; order Lutjaniformes; family Lutjanidae; genus Lutjanus; species Lutjanus campechanus. Next base: position 3,569 of record JAJHUR010121641.1, on the reverse strand, counting down.
GTTTTCGGAGACGTGTCGTCCTGCTAACGGGACGTCGTCGTCGATGTGACGTCCTGATGGGTAAGCGAAGACGAGCTGAGATGGTGACATCATCAAGTGCACTGCCGTCCCGATTGCAGAATGACCGTGCTGCGTGCTGCTTGCTAAGTCCGAACTGCCAAATACGTAAGTCCGAACTTGGCGTACTTGGTATTGAGAAAGGGCTCATGTTTTTAGCCTGAATCTTCACTGTAGATCTTTAGCTTGGAGCCACGTTCACATGAACACCGTCTGAACCGAGTGTGTGTGGTGTGACATGTCAGGACTTTAGGAGACTTTGATTACACCAGACGAGCAGTATGGAGGCATTTTCCGTTTTATATCCGGTTGTTTTTCCATTTAAAAAACTGGTCACCATTCACTTCCATTGTTTGGGAGATTCTGCAACACTTTTCCTGTGAAACTCCAGCAGAGTTTTGTGGACTAAAAAACTAAACCTGACCTCGATAATGACTGAATTTTCATTTTTGGGTGAACTATCCCTTTAAGGCAAACACCCACATGACAAACAGGAGTATCAATGAATCCATGGGGCCTGTTTACACCTGGTACTAACATCTGTCCTGGGTGATCCAATCAGAAAGGAGCAGCTATAAGTACAGGTGTGAATACACCCAAGAGATGTTAAAGGGACAGTTCAACCCAACATCAATGATAAATATTTCCCCTCTGGTCTGTTGTGCTGTTTATCCACCTGAGATAGTTTTGTTGTGAGTTACAGGTTTTTGGAGATATTAGCCGTAGAGATGTCTGCCTTCTCTACAGTATACTGGGACTAGATGGCACTCGGCTTGTGATGCACAGGTCTGGTGCCATCTAGTGTCACCTCACGCCTCGTTTTTCCTCGTTTGTGTCGTTTATGCGAGGAGGCTTCACTGCTGAGGGCTCGACTGAGTGAACATCAATCAATTTTTAACAGCCATGTTTTGTTTTTTTTGTTTTCTTTTGCACCTGGAATGCACAGGTGGAACTAACTAATTACAAATGATAAAATAACTGTAATTAAGTAGTCTTTTGGGGAGTACTTGTACTTTTATGAGTAGATTTTCTGTGCTGTACTTTTACTCGTACTAAAGTATGAATTACATCAGTTCAGTTATATTAAAATACATTTTCATTTAACTTTGTTTAACTAATATTTCTTCTCTGGTCATCCATGACCACCCTGCAGTGTCTCTGCGTCCCCCCCAAGGGGGCCCACCCCCCAGTTTGGGAATTAATATCCAAACCTTTCATCTGGTTATCTGATCACTAATGAGAAAACATGAAATAAAAAATGAAAAACAAAACTAAACTACAGCAGCACAGGTTTGGAATAAGGATGTTAATGATTAACCACTAAAACGATTAATCGCCTTTAAGAATTTAACCAATTAAAAATGTATTCATGGATATTTAATCAATAGTCTAGAAATGGCAGTAATTGACATTTTGATATTGTTTTGTCTGATGGAGAAATGAGAAAAAAAAGACCAAAAACAAACAAACAAAAAAAAACCAGAAAAAGTTGAAAATGAGAAAAAAGTTTCATGTCTTATAAATTATTAATGATTAATAATTTTGTCTGTGAAGATTCTTTATCTATTAATCAGTTGTTAGTGTTTTCAGCTGATGGTTTGGAGACGTGACAGTGACCACTGAGCACAACAGAGAACGAGTTTGGAGTCAGTCAGACTAAAGTAACTAATAGTAGTTTTTGAGACAAATACTTTGTACTTTTACTTGAGTATATTTCTCACAACAGTACTTCCACTTGTAATTGAGTAATATTTTAGTCATGTAACAGTACTTTTACTTAATTACAGATCATCAGTGCTCTTTCCACCACTGCTGGAATGTTTTGAGGTCAGAAGTTGGAAATTCCGACCTCTGACGTTGTCTTGAACGCAGCATTAGAGCTGAATTCAGATATATGGCTCAGATCTTTTTGTTTGTTTGTTTGTTTGTTTGTTTGGCTGCTTACATTATGTTTCAAACGTGTGACCAGACGGCCTGAAAAATTTAAGACAGTCACAGATTTTGAGTTGTTGTCTCTAATCCTGTCCAGTTTGTCCTGAACATTATGTATCCATGACATTATATTATGAAACTTGACTTAATTTACAACCTCATGACAAAACACACTTTTCAAAACTATACATAAACAGAATAAATCATTGCACGTTCTCTCTTATTACTGACTCTTTCCCTTTGAAAATCAACACAGATCAGACTAAATATGTGTCTTTCAGAGACGATGTTGGTGTTATATTGCTGGTAGTGACAATAAATTATATAAGATGCACTTTTGTTTGTACGAGACATTGGATAACTTTTATATCGACTCTGAGAAGTACCATGATTTTAAAAGCCAAAGCTTTTTCACCATGAAGAGAAACTTGAGGGTTTATCAAATTGGTGTTTCTGAGAGTTAATCCTGGAATAATTTAACCCGCTTTCACTCTCACATTGTTGACCCTGGGTTAAACTAAGCTCAGGGCTAAACTGCTCGGGGTTAAATGTCTGATGTTTACAGTCCTACAATAACACCTAATGACTCTTTAAAGTTCACCTCCAGTCATGTTTTAAACAATATAAAAATTTACTGCAAGAAGTAATAAATTGCGCAATATGTTTTTTTTCTACTTTATTAAAATGCCTTACATATAGATCTACACCTTGCCTTCATTTACTATTCATGGTTTCATGAATATGAAAAACAGTCCCCACCCTCTCCACACATCACAACCCCCACCCCCCACCCCTCAGTAGCTGCACCAGGCTTGTCCTCTGTTTTGATAGTTAATCACAGTAACTAGCTACATCCTGCCTCTCCTGGGGGCCCACGGTTAGACGATTTTCAGGGAAAACCCCCACAAACTCTGGGCTAATCCTGCTCTGGAGCAGGGTCTTCTCAGATTGTTTGGATTGGCGGCGTCACCTCCTCCACTCTAGTGCTCAACATGGGAGCCCCGCAGGGCTGTGAGCTCAGCCCCCTCCTGTTCACGCCGAACACCACCGACTGCAGACATCGACACTATTGTGAAGTTTGCAGGTGACCCCACAAACTTCGGCCGGATTAAAAGCAACGATGAGAGACTTCATATCAGAGGAAATCAACATTACTGCAGAGCGGTGCACAGAAAATAACCTACTGCTCAACATCAGTGAAACCAAGGAGGTGATTGTGCACCACGTTTTAGGTTCCTGGGAATCAACATCACACAGAACCTGTCACAGACATCAAACATCTCCACTAAAGAACGCTCTGAAATATTTCTATTTCTTAAGGAAATAAAAAAAAGAAAAATCCCATGCAGGGTTCATGCCAACTTCTGCAGAGGAGCAATTGAAAGCATCCTGACTGGAAACATCACAAACTGGCATCATGGGATGTGCACGACCCAGAACAGGAGGTCGTGTAATGATAAATATCTTATAAAATTTCTGACTCTCGTGCCATAACTTTCTTTGCAGTTTATCCAGTCAGATTAATACACTTGCAAATGATAAGAGAATAAGAGTTTCATACCATGTCTGTGACATTTTTT
>JAJHUR010121640.1:0-19264 GCA_027495735.1 Lutjanus campechanus | reverse complement strand
CAGAACAAAATCTTACCAACACGCTCACGTCCTCGGCAGAATTCCCTGTTCCACAATTTATCTGCTTGATTCTGTGCAGTCGTTAAGTCATGACACATTGCATACTTGTGTGTGCTGTGAAGACCCTCTCAGGCGGTCTGGGATCTATTCTGATGTGAAAACCACAGACATGAACTCTTTTCACTGCTATCTGTTCCCCTAAGGCTCGGAAACACTTGGTAAAAACCTGGCCAAAAGAACAGGGAGTAAACACTTAATACACACACACACACACACACATAGAGCGATACAGCATACACTGTCAAACACATGCTGGATCGATTAGCATTTTTGAGGCTGCAGAGAAAAAAAAGAGAGAGAACACAACGTTTATTAGAGGCATGTTTCATACTCCCCCAGAATCATTGAACTAATGAAATCTTCCCGGACTTTTGGCTCAAATATCAGTTTTTCTTTGAATGTTTCTTATTAAGAATAGGGTGAAGGCAAGTAAGTGGAACTTTCAAACACTCCTGAAAAGCCACAACTGACAGAATGAAGATAACGGGCACATAAGCTAAAACCTCCACTGTTTACCGTCAGGCTGTTTCTTTCTTAGACTGATTTTTGACACAGGTGGTGGTTTGCAGAGCGGCCGGTCATATTTTGCCCACTTTAATAACATAAATGCCTGCGACCAGAGACAGCATCACTTTTATCATAAAAACCTGCTGTGGTTATTTGTGAAACAACTGGGGCTTCAAAATATGAAAACAAGTAGCTGCTGTGGGGATGCTGTCCTTACATGTAAGACATGCAGCAGATGAGATGCATGTGCATAAAAATGAAAATGGATTTGCTTAGTCAAACTTGAAAAACTGAAACCAAAACTGTACAGTGTTGAACACGGGGGAAGTACACAGCCAGATGTATTTTATTTGTGTTATGAATCACAGATGCAAGATATAGTTTTTCCACCGAAGAGCACTGACACAATGATGTTTAATGTGTAAAATGTTGCACACACTATGTATCTTGGTAATAATGATAAAAAATAAAAAGTCTAAAGGATTCTACTAAGATTTTTAGTTACTGTTACTGTTGCTATGCCTGTTGAGTTTTTAGTTTTCACAAAGATAACGCTGGTGGATTTATCTATGAAATTTGCATTAATATTTGAAACACTCGGTTCCTGATACTGAAGTAAACAGAAGCAGGCTTCTAGTTTCGAGGTAGTGGCCTAGATTTTGTGGTCTGAAATGGTAATTATCACTGGCAGATCTTATGAGTTGTAGCCATGAGTTGGTTGAAAACGCTGTCCATGGCATGACTTATTAATGTCTCCAGCTGACTTGTTCTAAAACAAAAAAAACTTTTAAAAGGGTTCAAGTATGCACTTGATTGCATTATAGCAGACTGAGGCTGAAGTACACATTTGATTTTCACAATGTGTACAGAATTTTAGGATCTGAAGGCCGTTTCAGACTCAGTGCAACAATGGCACCACTGTGCTCTAAAAAACATTATTTGAACCCATTTCTTTCTAATGGCTTGCATTGCGCTTCGACAGCTTTTTGCTGCATCAAGAAAGAGGTGTGCGCCCTGCTGTGCGCCACACAGCAAGCTTGCTTCCAAATTTTAGATGCAAGCAAGCGAGTGTAGCTCAAATCGCATTATGTCTGAAAGGGCTGTCAAGCTAGTTGTCTGGATAATTGTCCCAGAGGTCAGTTCAGCCAGAGATGTCACTAGTATTCGAGGACATTCTGGGCCTAGACATCTGTACTGGAACCTGAGGGACATTTTTTTTATATATATATAAACAAGGCCTATTTTGCTACCTTTCTATGCACTGTGGCACCTTATTTACATTCAGAGTTAATGTCTTGAAAAATGATGGTGATAATGTTCATTGAACATGCTCACGTTTCAGTGAATAGTGAACTGAATATTTTCATTTGCAACTAATAAACTTGAGCGTTGTCAACTACCTGGAGTCAAGACGAGTTTACATGTCTGAAAAGTGTTTTGCAAGTTGCAAGCTTTGCAAGTTGTTCCGACTTGAAGGAGCGTTTACGTAGGGCTGTGATTATATGGATTTTTTCTCTCTGTGGTGACAAAGCAACATATTCCCGTGGGATGGTGGTTTACCATGTCTGCCTTAATAGCTACATTTTATTGAACTTTACTGAAGCATACTATCATAAGTGTAAGTTCTTTAAGGAATGGGACAGTGCGTAATTGTGTGCAGCGTCCAAGTGAAGGAGAACGAACAGCAGGCTGACTGCCGGCGCTGCTCATAGTGGAGCAGAAACTTAAACCTAACACTAAGTTGTCAATCTGCCAGTAAATGTACACTGCAGATTACAGTGTGTCAGTTAATGAACAGTGGAGCTTCTCAAGACCAAGAAAAGTCTCATCTTGTTGTTTTCTAACTGCTGGAAAAGTGATGGGGGTTAGCCCTGAGTAAAGTGAGCGGGACAGGCTAACGTTAAGCTAATGCTAATGCTAGCATTTAACCTTTACAACACTGGGAATCCAGCATGTCTTCTGTAGTTATTTATCTATTTTTGCGTCGTGAAAATAGCAGTTAGATGCCCTGGTCTGTTGAGTTCCTGACTTGTATGTGATAGCACTGATCCATATGTGTATTAATAGATCAACATGAGATTGACCTTTCAAAATAAAATTTGCAGTGATGACGGTAATGAGCTTGACCCTGCACTAGGCATCACAGCTCTACGTTCACGTGAATTTTCCCAGTTGTGAACTCATATTTTTGATTATTCAAACCTGTTTCTTTAGATTTCACTTGGAAGGAGGATGGAGCTCTGTGGGTGATGCTCTTTTCCAGAATAGAAAGTAAATAGACGTTTATTCATATGCAGATACACAACAATTTAGCCTAAATCTACAATTAAAATCTTCAGTTGCCAAAGGCACCAGTTATTATTAGACTTGATGTCAAAAATAGCCTTGTTTGACGAAGATAAACACCTACAGTAAATGTGTGAAAATCCAGAATCTGATATTCGGAGTGCCGGAGCACCTCGGTTGACTGTCGTAGCCTGAGTTGACTTTCCTTCCAAAATATTTCAGGACACTACACGCTGTGCATGTCTGAGTGTGTGCGCCTGTCTATCTCAGCACCGGAGGGAGGGAGTCAATCACAGCAGCAGAAATCATCCCTGCGGGCGATCTGTCTCCACTCATGACAAGGCTCCTAAGGCACTTATCTTTCCTTCCCTGACTCATACCATCCATCCAACCCTCCCTCAGCCCTCCCTCATTCTCTCTTCCCATTCTCCATCACTCTCTGTCTCCCTCCCACGGTTTGTCTCGTGCCCCGGCACTGCAATTAACTTCTCATCATCAAAGGGTGTAATGAAAAAGAAGGCAAGATCGAGAGTCAGACAGAGGTAGGGAAGCTGCGAGAGAGGGAAGATAAGAGCGATGAAGCCGGAGGAGACTGAACAGAGGTGAAGCAGTGTCTCACACATACACTCGCACTTGTGCACGCTCGCAGGTTTCTTTCTTTTTTTCTCCCCCCTCAAACACACACCCTGTTACACACAATCACACACGCGCACAGTCGGCACTCGCTCTCAATCACTCTCACATTCCTGCGAGATGCAGACAGAAACCGAGAAAGGGAGAAAGAGAGGTATGATATCCCCCCAGGAGATTTTTCTCTCCTCGTTCCTTGTTTTTATTTCTCAACCCTCCGTTTCTCCCTTCCTCTTTCACAGACGCACACACACTTGTTCACACTGTCTCCCCCTCCACCTCCTCCTCCTTTTCTTTGAAGAACAAGAAGTATTGCTGTACATGTAGGGAAGCTGCTCGGTCGGTATTCTCATTGTTTTGTTTTTTTTTGTTTTTTTTTTCTTTTCTTTTTCTTTGCCCCCGCCCCGGTTCAGAGAGCTGTCAACTGTGACCGCTGTTGAAAGGATGTCAGCGAGAAAGAGAGAGGGAGAGATTGGGGGATGAAAGAGACGGTAAAAGAGGGAGGGAGGGGGATGTTGAGATGGAGGTCCCTACAGAGGGCAGGGGGAGTGATGGCATGCTTGTTTCTTTGTGCCCGAGCAAACGTAGCAACAACAGCGGCGAGGGGAGGTGATGGAGAGGAAAAATAGCTAAGGGTAAAAAAGCAGCTCAGGGGGGAAATGAGAAGGGCCAAAGCTGCTAATTAACCATGGCACTAGCGCTCAATAACAGTGACATAATTGGCCCTAGTTGGTGGTCCTTGGTGGGGGAGGCCTCCTCAGCAGTGGAATCCAGCTCACACCAGCATGGTTTGACTCTGACAACATGTCATAAAATATGAATAATCCGTAATGTAACACGATGGATTGTGACCAAAACTGGTACAGCTGGCTCAAACTGTCAAAGAGAAGAAAACCTAATGTCTTTCAGCTGGATTCTCCCTCCAGTCTTCTCATAGGCATTACTGAGACATCAGATGTGTTTGTGAATTTTGGAAGTAAACTGTCTTTTACTAAGCTTTTGTAATTGTCTGACATGTCTTTTTTTCCCCCACACGATAAAATTTTGCACTACGATCCTCTTCTCTGTTGACACCAGGGTTTTCGGTAGCTGGCGTTTTTTGCTGGTATTGTGTGTAGCTGTAGTAGTAGTTTGGTGGCATATACGTAGACCACCAAACAGACCACCATGCTGTGCATAGAGCTGAATTAAACTGTGTCACAAAATGAGCCACAATTAAAGTGTACATGTGCATGCATGCATGCGTCATATGTGCGCTCCTGTAGTTCACCTCTGCTGATTGATGGGCTGACAAGCTGGTAGGAAAATTTCTGTAAAAACAACGGCCATTTTGGAAAACACCTAGTGTAAACTCTGGTTGACACAGACTGTTGGACTGAGGCAAGCAAACTAATAACAAGTAATATTAGAAAACATAATTCAAGGTGAAATATATCAAACGTTTTTTTTTTTTTAATAACACATAATGTGAAAACTACAATGGTGTAACAGATGAACAAAATGAAGCAAATTATTATCAGCTATGCTACAGTAGCGGCATGGCTTTATGAAAGGCAATATTGGCCTATTGGACATTTAGGTTGGAGATACACTTGCGTTTAACTACATGGTTATGTACGCATAATCACTGCCTTTTTATTCTGTGGAGCACTGGTTGTACACATCCTCAGAAAGGTATGCAAGTGCATTGTTAAAAAACAAGAACATGTCCACATCCACATCCATCTGAGCATAACCTGCTAAACAAGAGCGTGTTGGCACTGTCATTGTGAAGTTAGGTTCAATAAGGTCAAAGCACAGCTGTGCTTCACAGAGCTGCGAAAAATAGCTGTAGACTTTGTCTTCATTTTAACTCCTCCAAAGATCTGCATGTATCTGCAACTTTAGAACCCCCGCTGCCCCCAAAAATAGTATACTTCCATTTGAGAAATTAATGTAGCTGGCTACAATGCTTGACCTGAAAACTGCGTTATGTGGGGAAAACGCAAACACAGTGGTGATTAGATGGAGACTTGAGAGTGCTGTACGCCCCATAGGGTGCTGAGCAAGTTTAGAAAATGAAAGAGTTAAGCCCCTACCTAGAAGTTACTGTGTGTAGAAGCAATCTCAACTATATATAGCAATACATTATTTTATATATTGCGATTTACCATTAAACATTACATATACTGTAGAAGGATCCCCTACACCAGGATAAAGTGGCAATTCACAGGGGGATCTTGTTCATGAGTGAGGATAAGATGGAGCATAAAATTGGATTGGTGCAGCATTTGCAGCGACACAGGCGTTGTACTGAACTGTTGCAGTTGACTGTTGATATTAAAGCATGTCCACTGTACCCTTAAAAGATATAAAATGTAATGCTGTTCTGTGTAATCCATTACTCCCCGGGGCTTGCTAGATGTGCTTGGTAAGAGCAGCTGTGCCTGAGGTGATGTTCACTGGCTTTAGGTGTGTCTGATTAGTCAGTTAAAAGCAAACACTAGAAAAGCAGCACACAGAAATAAAACTGTTCATCCAAGCAAAGCAGGGAGCTTATTGAAGCGGACATTTTAATCAGCTACCCAACAGGGGTGAGGCTGAGATGGTGTCGCCTCAGTTTGGTCTGTCAAGATGGGTTGTGGGCGATGATATCTGCTCATGTGGGGGCAGGAAGAGGAGGGGCAGGAGAAGCTTTGAGGAGGAAAGGTGGTGACAAGGAGGTCCGAAACAGCTGGCTTTGCATTCTGCATGAAGGGGAGGAATCAACAGCGAACCAAATGACAGCCATTCACTGTGATCAAAAGGACGATACAGTTTCTCTCCTCTGATTCAGAGAATCACAGACAGACTCTCAGGCCTCTCAGTGTCTTCACAGTAGGGCTCTGTTTTCATGTTGAAAAAAGCTCTGTTGGCGGGCTAGTGCTACTCACTGCCAGGCAATGTGCTGGCCTCATGTTTCCTCATATCTGCATCACTTTAATTTAACACAAGGTGGTAAGGTTTCATATTATTGTTTGTATTACTTGGAAACTGACAAAAATCAATATTAATTCCAACCCCAAAATCAAAAAAGGTTGATTTGTAATGAAAAGCAATGATTTGCAAATAGTTTTTGACTTCAGTTGAATACAGTATAAAGACAAGATATTTAATATTCAAACTGATAAACTTAGATGGACTGACTCAAACTTCAAAAGCCAACATCTGTGATGGTATGGGAGTATGTTAGTGCCCATGGCATGGCTAACTGTCATATCTGTGAACACCTAATCTATGCTGGAAGGCACATACAGGTTTTGGAGAAACATATGCTGCCATCCAGACGTCTTTTTCAGAGATGTCCCTGCTTATTTCAGCAAGACAATGGCAAGACACGTTCTGCACATGAAGTTGTATATCAAGCAGGAATGGGAAAGAATTTCACTTCCAAAACTTAAACAATTAGTGTCCTCAGTTCCCAAACGCTGCCTGAGTATTGTTAAAAGAAAAGGTGATGTTACACAACTGTAAACATATCCCTGTCCCAACTATTTTTTTGGAACCTTCTGCAGGCATCTTAGTCAGAATGAGTTTATATTTACAAAAAACGATAGTTGATCAGTTTAACATTAAATATCTTGTATTTGTATTCAGTTGTATTCAGTTGAATATAGGTCCAACGGTTTTGCACAACTTTTTTGGAATTGGCGTTGTAAAGCCAAATACGAGATTTGCCAAGTTGTTTGCCTTATGTACCGGACCCACTGGCAGTGTGCACATCTCCTTTTCATCCTCGATTATCATGCTGTTGACACAGCTTCCCAGTGCGATTCGAAGTGCGGGATCCATTTCACCGAACAAATTGGTGTCAAACATCTCGCTAACGCTCCTACCAACTAATCAATAGGGAATTCATGGTGTGAGTGGGTGTCATCTCTCCATCTGTGTCCCACTTGTTTTGGTGCCACGCATATCACAGAGTCGCCAGCCATCTGCCAATTTCTTAGTGCTCACCATTATTGTCGCTCAGATTTGTCATGCAGCTTGCACAGAAGCTGGTTACTCCTCCACAGAAACACCGACGCGTTTGCCAGTATCATAGATAAACATCTTGTTAACATTTACCACATCATTAGGCAAGCATATGCAGAATACTTATCAGATTTTTGGAGATAACGCGTGTTACTGTGCATAAATAGTTTGCAAACTGGTATCAACATAAGTAATATTAATAGAATTAATATTCATGGATGCTTTGATTAGACTAGTGTCACCCCAGTGTATCATTATTTTACACATTTCATTTATCGAGATGTTTGTATTTATGTTTAGAAATGCCGCTTATTAGATTTTCGAGTAGATTCTTTATTTGCTTAATCATACTGATTTTCATTCTATTTTTTTCAGACCGTAATCCGAGAGAGAGATGACCCTAGTTTTGTCCATGAATCCTTTCCTGGACCCAGAAGGAGACCCTCCACTCTCCACATACCAGCCCATATGGGAATCGGAGCGCTGCACTAAGACCTGCCTGTCGAACCCCGCCCCACCGTGCAGCTCTGAAGAGCAGTTTACACAAGGTACTGCAGCCGCCAAGCACAGATGTTTGTTCATTAATTTATTTAAGCTTGATTTAATCTAGTCCACAAAGTTGTTGGAAGTGTGTTACCAAGGATTTTGCACCACATCTGATGTGCATGTACTATTAAGTCATTTGGTTTTGAGACCTGGAAATTAGAGCCATCTGTCCAAATCATCTATCAGTGTCAGTCATGGCCCTGCTGTCAAATCCTCTAGTTTTCTAGGCAAGGTGCACTCCATCAGTCAAAATATAGCATGTAAGAGATGCTAATGCTGTAAAGTAATCAGCCAATTAACATCGTAACAGGTCTGCAGTATGTGCTCGTGCTTTCATCACATTTTAATGGTTAATTTAATTGTATGAAGTATGAAGACATTGCCATTTTAACAGGAAAATCAGGATCAAATGAGGATCGAAACTTGTTCTTCCAGTTGTTTAGAGGCCAAGACTCAACTTCAGCTTAACCTGGGCAACTTATTAGACTGAAATTTAACTGTATTCTTCTGGTGGCTGATGTACAGCTCAGTTCTGTATTAATGCTGTGCTGGCTACCTCTCAAAAACAGGATTGACTTAAAGGCTCTTTTATTTGTTTTTAAAGCCATTCACAGGCTAGTGGTGCCACACATCACGGATTGCCCCTATTATAGATCCTCAGAACTTTTAACTGTATCATGCACATTTTGCATACATTTTTACGGAACAAGACTCCAAATAAAATTATACAGGTTTCCACCTTTAATCGATTGAGCTGTGGCCTCAAAACACGCTTTTTTGTATGTCTAGATTATGAAAAGAAACAATGTTTAGTTTCTCCTGATGATGAGGTTGTTACATTATATTTTTTCAATATATTGATATTATGCCAATATCGTGTTATACCAGATATTGTTGTTATATCGTGATATGACATAAGTGTTGTTTCTCCAGGTTTTAACAGTGCATTGCTGTAAAGTTATGTAATTTTCTGAACTTACCAGACTGTTTATTATTATATATTATATATTATATATTATTTGCCTTCACTTCATTATGTCACATTATTGATGATTATTTATCAAAAATCTCATTGGGTTAATATTCTGTGAAAGTAGCAAATCAGTAAATATCACTATTGAAGTATTTGGTCAAAAATATTGTGATATTCATTCATCCAGCCCGAACATTATGTAACAGTGCAGTTGGTTTATGGTACTGTTTCCTCTGTCTGCAGAACCCCCCTGCAGGCGAGTTCCTGATCATGTCTCAGTATCAAGGATTGCATACTTCAAAAGGAAGTTTGTTGATGACGATGATGAGCCTCCCTTCAGTTTCAGGACGTACTGCCAGACTGTAAGTATTTATACGCTCAAATTCTCACATTCATCAGCACACAGTGTATCAAGACTGCGTCCAATTCACTTTTCAGAAATGTATGTAGGGCATAACTAATCATTATGAAATCATTTGAACAGCCGTCACTGTGTCCAAAATCACTGTTCAGTCAGTATTCCCTATATGATAGACTCTCCATGGTTTATTCTATAGTGAGCTTGAGATTTCAGACACACATTTCATTTCTCATTTCTGACACATAATTCTGCATTATCACTATTGCTACTGTCTGGCTTTAATTTTTGTACATATTAAAGTGCATTGTGAAAGTGCAGAGAGTAGCAAACATGCTTTGGACAAATACTTATAAAACATACTTTGTTCCATTGTAGGAATTTCTAAGGACACTATAAATTCTATATCGAGAAGTTCAGCACTTAAAAATTACTTTCAGCAAATACAGTTCACTATAGCCTGTTATTTTACTTTTTCAAAATGGCTTTAATCATGTAAGCATCATAAGGAACTGTTGTCCAAAATCAGTCTCAATCAGGAGTTTTTAGAATAAAGGGTTGCCAGAGTTGGTGGCCAATGATTATAGTAGTTTTAGTAGAGCTTGCACTCAAAAATGGAATTTATTCACCTCCATCATCTTTTCGGAGGTATGTGTGCTATTTCATTTGCATCAGTATAAGATAGGGCTGAACGATATGCAAAAAAAGTCATATTGAGAAGAGAAAAGAAGAAATTTATTTGTATAGCATTTTTCACAGACATGAGTCACAAAGTACCTAACAACACCATTAAATAACATACCACAGAGACATCTAAAAAGTGCAAATATGGAACACAATACATAATGAAAAACGCACAATATTCAATAAGAATGCACAGTAAATACATAAAATACAGTCCTAGTGTGTGCAGGTTAGCCAGGTTACAGTAGTGCAAGATGAGATGATGGCATGTACAAGCATTTCTAGTTCAGCCGTTGAAACTATGGATCTTAGTTTACTGATGTTTCTTAGGTGAATAAAACAAGAACTGGTCAGCTACTCGACATGGGTGTCAAATGATGTAGATTGTTCAAATATTACCCATAATTACGCAGACGGGAGTGGGCAGTAGAGGAAGTTGGCCCTATATTTTGTAAGATCCTGGGAGCTACCTTTTCTGGTGTAACAACCAGAACCTCTGTCTTATCCACATTGTGCTCTACATAATTTTCTCCCGTCCGATCCCTAATGGCGTTAAGACAGGCAATGAGTGTAGTTAATGTAAAAGCTTCTCTGGATTTAAATGCAAAGTAGAGCTGAATGTCATCTGCAAATAAATGATATGCAATATCAAGTCTGTGTATGATCTGCCCTAAGAGCAGAAAATATAATGACAATAACAAGGGACCCAGAGCCGAGCCCTGTGGGACACCACAAGACTGTGGAGACGAGTTAGACAAATGTACTTATTGTTTTGACAGATTTTGTTATTGCGATATGAGTCACAGTTTTAGTGGAAATGATCATTTTTGTATTTCATTCTCACTTAAAAAATATTTTTAAAAAGTGTGTTTTTTGCTTGCGTCTGTGTCAAACATATCCCCTTATATCTAGAGAATGTGATTTGTTGGTTGGGGCATCACCAGTATAAACTTATGGAGTCTGGATCCGTGTCTTTTGTAATTAACTGACCAGGTTACATAGATTTAATGTGATAATGTCCTTCAGGTTGCGCCTGTTCTGGAGGAGCGTGCCCATGTGCTGCGCCTCTCCCTGGAAAAGATGAGATTCATTGACGATCCTGAGGCCTTCCTCCGACGCTCCGTCCTCGTTAACAACCTCCTTCGGCGCTTGCGAGCTGAGATCTTGCTCCAGAGCACTGACTGGTGCTTTCCACCCAACCCAGCATTCACCACTGGCCCTTGCGTCCCACCACCTAGCACCAATCCTGCTCACCAGGCGCTCCATGGAACAGTCCCCACCCGGATCTGCTTAGCGCCCCAAGCTGGGCCGCCCTTCCGCAAGCGCTTCCGGATGGTCCGTGGAGGGCAAGGGGATCTCCGTCCTGACTGTGCCCAGACATGCTGCTGCATCTATGCAGCGGCAGCTGCTGCAGGACACTACCTCCACCTCCCGTTCTCCATGTATGATGCAGCACTCTCCACCTGCCCTTCCACGCCACACTCCTCCTCCTTCTTTCAGTTAGCTAGCCATAGTAAGTTAGGGCTGACAGTGGCCGTAGAGGAACATGATGACGAAGATGAAGACGCTGAGGAAGAGGAGGAAAATGAAGAAGAAGAAGAAAGGGAAGAAGAGGAGGAGGAGGAAGAGGAAGATGATGAAAGAAGACAAGCTGGGCCGTCTCTTGATGTTGTTAAGGACAAGTTGAGCCAGAAAAGTAGGACTAGGACCTTGCTGGGTCATGCACACACAAGGACAGAGGAGGACAGCTGCATGACAGATAGGGTAGCGGAGGAGGAGGAGGAGGGAGAGCAGGAGGAGGAAGAGGAGGAGGAGGAGGAAGATGAGCAGGTTGTGAGACCTTGTCAGTGGGACTCTTGTGCCACAGAAAGGGAGCACCACAAGGTCAGCTTCTGGCACCGCAGGGCTCATAGACAATAGAAATTACTTTATTCTACATCTGTTAGAATGAAAAAGTAATGATGACGACAACTGTCATCAGTTGAAGATTATTTCTCCTCATCGCTGATGAAGGTGTGAGCTACCTGCACACTATAGTAATGCCAAGTCAGCTTTATTTTAATGTTCCAGTATACTCCAGGGTGCCACACAGTCAAACTCATTTAACTCTATTGCTAGTGTTACGGTCAGATGGACAGTTTGTGGCCACTGCTGGCACTGGAAACACAATTATAAAGGTTAACATCAAATATGGTGGGATCTTAAATCCCAATGGTGAAATGAAGCTTGCTATTGCACTGTCTCCAAGACCATTTTCAAGCCCCATAGCACAAAACTAAAGGTCTCAAGTGGGGCTTTATATTGGTGCAACGGTCTCGTTTCAGGACCCTAAACAAACCTATGAAATGAAGGGAGTGTGTGCTTCTGTGCGTATATGTGTGTGCGTGTTTGCAAGATATGATGTAGCATTTTAAAACTTGAGTTTAAGCTGTTCTTTTTATTAAACATGGGGTAGCACCTAATTGACCCATCCTAAGTCCCACCCCTTTTCTGTGCTCCAATAACAGTTGAGCAACCTCAGTACCCAGTGGAACCTCAGTCAACTTTCTCCTTTCCTGTTTCCTGCACTTAGATATGCTATGTGCTAATTTAAAAAATGGTTAAAAGATGTTGCTGGGGGACCCTGTAAGTGAATTATAAGTTAAGTCATATCTTAAGTTAGCTAATGTTAGCAAAACGTTAACTAGCTAGCTAGCATATCTACATCAGTCGTTAGCTGGCTAGTTACATCTAGGGCTGTGTATTCACAAGAATCTGGCGATGTGATACATATCACGATACAGTTTTAAAAAAAATCTTAGTGAAACTGACATAGTATAAAGAACACACAACCATACGCACAAAATCTGAGTTACATCTGACAGCTAATGTTAGCAAAACGCTAGTTCACTAGCTAGCATCTACATCAATCATTAATAAGCTAGTTACATCTGATAGCTTATGTTAGCCAAACTCTACTTAACTAGCTAATCTATATCAATAGTTAGCCAGCTAGTTGCCAAGCATGTTGCTAACATTACCTTACCAAAGATATGACAATACGTTTCTTTTACAGGTGTCTTTTAACCATCTTCAAAATTTGGTTTTCTCTTCAGCATAGACAAGCCTAGCGCATAGCATAGGAAATAGGAAAAGAGAAAGCTGACCAAGGTACCAACGTTGCTAAACTGTTATTGGAGCACAGAGCAAAAAGGGGCGGGACTCAGGATGGGTCAATTATGAGTGCCTGCTGATTTTGACGCTGTCTCAGGCAATGGCGAGTGACTGTGCTGCAGTGGCGGCACGATGTGTATTCTTCAAATTATTTTAAGAGACAACAATCATAAACATTGGAAATGTTAAATCACAATTTCAAGTGCCTTAGTGTTTTTATAGATTCATGTATATTGTGTGTTAATGTGATTGTTCTTGTTACTAAGTAGATATCTTGCATTCCAAGTGACTGCGTTTGACTAAAACAGAACACAGGCATGTAGTTAAATGCAGGGATTCTTCAAATGTCTATGAAAATTGCAAAGCAAAATCAATTATCCCACCCAAAATGTGTTCTGTTTGTTTGTTTTTTTTAACTTCAAAATGCATGTTTTCTAGTGCTACCTGTCTTGACAATGCCCAAACTGAAAGCCAACTTTCAAAGCCTCGAAAAGCTAAGTGTGTTCACAACCTCATTTACATCAGCCAGATTTAACCAGAAAAGTCTTCTTATGGTTCCGTTGGTCTGTCCGTTGATGACGTTTGACCAAAACATGTTTGAATCTAAAAACATCAAAGGGTTTCCACACTTTGATACTAACAACAAAGTGCTGAAGTCTGTTCAATATTATGAAATGAATTGAATCATACTGCTGACCGCCAAAACAGTCCCTCTGCCCAGTTTCATCTCAGATCTACTGTACATGTTCAGGGCAAACAGGGCAAACAGATAAAATGCCATTTTCTGCGATTTTGTGTGCTAAAAGCTCCATTTATTTCTGTCAGCTCTGTTTGGAAGTTAAAGGAATATTTTGCTTTCTCTAGATAAGAATATTGATACCAAAGTCTTGATCTTACCTGTTGACATGTTAACATTCCGACCCATGACCCATTACTTTGAATTCTGCCTTAATTTTGATCTCAACTACACAACTGTAAGGTTCCATGACTGCATCTTGCACATTTGTGATGCTATTAGAATCTATCCATATCTGTATAAAGACCTGGCAAAATACTCAAAACCTTTTCTGAGACAGTTCTGAGACAAGCTAAATTTAAGGGAACATGAAGAGTGTTGACCTTCTTAGCCAATTCTGCACCCTTCCGCCAAGTTTCATGAAAATGTGGCCAGTTGTTTTTCCATAATGCTGTTGACGAATACACAAACAGACAAAGAAACAGCACAGAAAGCATAACTTAGGTAATATTGCATCACCATGGCAATTGAAAATTGGTTGTGACACTGTTGCATTGACAAAATTTGGCCACTGACAGATAAATACTTGGCAAAGTACTCAACGACTTCTGTGGTAGTTCCTGCTACAGTCAGTGTCTCAGGGACCACATTTTGCCATGATAACACTCACACAGACTAAAAGTGAAAACAATACCAGCCATGCTGTACACTCAAGTTGCAGCAACTTCCTGTTTGGCCCATTTTACACCCATCTACCAAGTTTCCTGAAAATGGGGACAGTAGTTTTCGAATAGTGTTGCTGACAAATAGACAGACAAAGAGAAAGCACAGAAAACATAAGCTCCTTGGTGGAGGTGATTGTGTGTCATCATGGCAATTGAAAATTGGTTGTGACGATATTGCATAGACCAAATTTGTCCACAGGCAAATAAACACTTGGCAAAGTACTCAAAACTGCTTCCATGGTAGTTCCTTCTACAGTCGGTGTCTCCAGGACCACATTTTGCCGTGATTCCTAACACACAGACTCACGAGGTGGGTCACAGCTGGTAAAAATCTGCTTACTGGCACTTATAAGGCTCACCAATTAACGTGTTATGTCTGTGGTACTTTCCTGGTGTGTCCACTGGTTGCTGAGCAACCAGGAAGTTGCATCCCGCCAGGAAATAGTGAATCCACAATGTGTCATTTTTACACTTTACGTGTTGTACGGATTAATTAGTCAATTAGTGAGCTTTAGAAGCGTTGGTAGGCGGATGACAAAGCTACACAAGCTGTTTCCTCCTGTTTTCAGTCTACATGCTAAGCTAGGCTAGCTGGCTACTGATGGTAGCTTCATATATGCTGCACGGACATGACAGTGATATCAATATCTTCTCTTCTAACTCACTAAGGGAAAAAGTGCATTTCCCCTTTAACTCTTGATTCACACCTGCGTGTGTCGCCTGAAGGTCTAAATTGGCGAGTATATATGTCATTGTTGTGATGACAGTCCATAAATCTTCTATTTGACTGAAAGAAACAATCAAGGACGCATATAACACAAAACCAGTTCTAATCTACACTTACAAGCCTTTTCTTTCATGAAGATATGAGCAGTGGTTTCTAGATTGTCTCATTTGGAGCTGCTGAAGATTAGGGTCCCAAACCCAAAACAGAGTCGTTTTAAAAAAGGAAAGATTCAGCCAGTTGTGTTTTCTCTTTTTGTGATGTACCTTAAAGTGCAAGAATTGGTTGGTCTTAGTTGGGTTGTTAGGAGGAATTATTCCTGCTTCGCCACTTGTCCCATCTTTTTTTCTGGTGTACAAAATAACTGTTTGCATCCCCTAAGACTGTTTTGGCATCAGTGACACATCTACAATTAGATAAGTACAAGTACTAACGAGAACCAGCCTATTTGATTTCACTTTTTCTAAACCCTAAATGATAAAACCCAGTAATTATCAGTGTTTTTTTTTGTTTTTTTTAAAGATGGAAAAAAAAATCTGGCAAAGCAATATTTGTTCCTGAGACGAGAACATGTAACTGCATTGTCTGTAATTAAAAACAACAAAAGAGCAGGTCTGCTCTGATAATTTTATGTGATGTTCTGTGACAAGTGTAAAGATCAGTAAAAGATATGTTGAAAAAAAAAAATCCTGCCTCCTTTTTTATTCCTTTACATCACAACCTTGCAGTTCACAGTGCAATGACAAGTGTGTGTTTGTGCGTGTGTGATGTCAGTCAGTGAATCCCTGCTTATTGTCTTGCTTCCCGTCCTGTCTGCTGTGCAGTGGAGTGCAGTACCACAGCTTATTGCACTCGCCAAATGTCTCTCAGGTGTCACTTTGCCGTTCAATTCTTGTTAATCTTTTTGACATTACGCTCGGAGCAGTCACCTCCACACTCCTCCCCGCACTCCCTGTCATATCTATTGTCCCTGCAATATTCACTTGTTGTAGCAGAAAACACGCGCACACACACACACACACACACACACACACACACACACACACACACACAACCCCTCTACCTGTATCCCATAGAAACCAGAGATAAGCCAGGGACACTTCCTCACTCATGACGACTTGTTATTGTGACTGTTTAAGATATTCTATGTGCCGTTATAATGCGGTGTGTACTTACACAGCGCCGTCATCCACTGGCATCGCTGTGCTTAACTTAAATGTTACTTTGATCCAGTATTACTGTTCACTATGTGCACTCTAATTACTGGATTATTTCTAATACTGAGCAGGTTTTGTATGACGCTGCTCCAGATTGCTTGAACGCAGCTAAGCCATTGTAGTACAGTGTGTGTGCGTGTTTGTGTGTGTGTGTCGGTAGGATGTAGCAGAGTGAAGTGGGGAGGTTAAATCACGGGTCTGAACATCTTGACAGCTCTGTTGCGAGGTGAGGATGGAAGATCATCTTTTCACGACACTTCTGCCGCAGGGGTGTGTGTATCCTGCCGCTCAGCCTGCCCCCATCTCTCTGCTCCTACTTCACGTTCCTCTGTATCTCTCATTTCACTGCATTTACTATTATTGGAC
Organism: Lutjanus campechanus; assembly: GCA_027495735.1. Taxonomy (NCBI): domain Eukaryota; kingdom Metazoa; phylum Chordata; class Actinopteri; order Lutjaniformes; family Lutjanidae; genus Lutjanus; species Lutjanus campechanus. Next base: position 2,306 of record JAJHUR010121640.1, on the reverse strand, counting down.
TGATTGTAATAGGAACATTATTATATTGCAGCATTATGACACCATATTGAGATGCAATTTTAAAGTGACATTTAAATAGATCTGCAGTTACTATTCATTTGAGATATGATTTGAGGTATTATAATGTGGGTATCCTTTATCTATGCTAGATTGCCAGAAGCAGAACCATTTATCCATCACTTTAGCTAACCATGTTAACCATTTATCCTTTACTTTTAACTATTTTTTCCCCAAAGCAAAATTGGTTAAACAGCAAAAACACAAAAGGCATCAATAGAACACAGCTAACAACAATTTAGCTTTAACAATTTTAACCATTTTTTTTTATTTGGCTACTTTCAGCCAACTAATTTAACCCTTTATCAGTTACCTTTAGCAAAGTATTTTAAACATTTATCCGTTACTTTTAGATAACTATTTTAGCCATGTGTCAATTAACGTTTAGCTACTTACTTTGCTCATTTATCCATTACTTTAGCTAACTTTGTTTTTGTCCCGAAGTACAATTGGTCATACAGTAAGGCACAAATGGAAGACAAAAGGCATCAATAGAACAGAGCTAAAATCAACTTCGCTAACTATTTTAACCATTTTTCCAAAACGTTTAGCAAACAATTTTAGCTTTACTGTTTGCCAACTAGTTTAAAACCACTAATCCATCATTTTTAGCTAAGTATTTTATTCACTTATCCGTCACTTTTTGCACTCTACTTTAGCCTAACCATTTATCCACTACTTGCAGCTATCTCAGGTAATACTTTTAGATATCGATTTCAACCATTTTATCCATTACACTAACCTAACTATTTGAATTTTTTCAGTGTTGATTAACTGTAGTTTTTTCACCATTTATCCAACACTTTTAGCTAAGTATATCAACCGTTTATCCATTATTCAAATCCAAATTCCCTGCTCACTGGTTTTCACTCACTTTCAATTGCAACACAAAAATGTTCAGCTGTTACAGCTGACTTTATACGCGTATTTTTTTGTCTACTCAATAATTTATTTTTTGTCAAATTAGTTGAGCTACTCAACAATCTTTCCACAAACCCCCTGGCAAGTGCAGAGGTACTCCTGGGGTCTCAGTACACCTGTTTGAGAATCTGTCAAACACAAGCGTACATAATTACCATTACTTATAATATCGTAATTAATTACTGAAGTGACTAACTATACATAATCTATATAATATATAATTAATAGCTATAAAATTCTAATGTGATAGTAAGAACATGTAGTTGCAGTAAGGGCATGCTGGCCATTGTAGCATCTACAGTGTGTGTGCGGTGTGTGTGTGTGTGTGTGTGTGTGTGTGCTGCATGTGGGTGTGTATGTGAATACCGTATGTCTGTCTGTCTGCATACATAACACAATGCTCTCTCTCTTTCTCTCTATCCCTTCACCCCTTCTTCCCCCGTGCCTAAGGCAAAGATGGGGACTTGCCAAATAACGCACACACTCACACACTTGCGCACACACACACGCACACACACATCCACACACACACACACACACACACACATCGCCGGGCGAGTGCTGAGGAGAGGGGAGCTGTCATTTGTCAACAAGGAACTTTGGCAGCTCACCGTTGCCATGGGAACTGTCTGTTGCTGAGGACTGGTTTTGCATCACAAGGTCCTCAAATTGGCTCCAAAGCCTCGGAGGTCCCACCCCTCCTCCACCCGACTCACCTCCGTCTCTCACAGCTTCAAACATATTGTCAGGATTTTCTTTTCTTTTTTTTTCTCCCTGTTCTGCTGTCTTCCACCTCAGAGACAGAATTCCTCTGTTTCATTCGCCAGTCTGCTTTTCTCATTAGCACGGAGATTTGTATCTGCGGATAGATAGATAGATAGATAGACAGATAGATAGATAGATAGATAGATAGATAGATAGATAGATAGATAGATAGATAGATAGATAGATTATTCTATCAAATATCAGAAAATACTGAAAAAAAAGCATAGCTTCACACTCTCTAAGAGCTCAAGGTCAGATCTTCAAATGCTTTGTCTTTTGACCAACAGCCCTAAACAGAAATACAGCCTGTTAAATTTACAATGACATGAAACAGAGTCGTTCCACTAATTGAATAATCAACTTACCGTTCCAGCTCTGAAGCTCTGACAGAAAGTACCTAAAGTTTCAGTTCTACCAATACTGAGTTTTGAGTGTATACAGAAACATAGTGGAATGAAGGGGAGACAGTTTGCAGGCTACATTATCAAGGTGTAACCAGAGTAGAAAGAAGGTTTGATTCTCACTCAATTGTCCCTCCCGGCTCCCTGACAGTTATGATGGTG
>JAJHUR010121637.1:0-65879 GCA_027495735.1 Lutjanus campechanus | reverse complement strand
GTACATAAAATAAAATGTGCATTTTAAATAAGGAAATATGTATAAAATATAAGTAATAGAAAATTTTATTTAGGTCTAATAAAAAGTATAGAAGGAACAATAAAAGACCTAGTCTATGATAGGCCTATTCATAAGCCCTTTTTAAATATCAAGATCATTTAAATGAATGAATCTGAAAACTTTTTATGGCCCTGCTGGCAAAATGCCACAGACTCATGGCGGTCTCGAGACCCTTATTTGAGAACCATTTGATTATATGTTAATATATTTCAACTATGAGAATTATAATACACCAAAAAAGTCAGTGTCCAGCAATTATGAGGTGTTATGATACTAGACTTTATAAATCATTATAGAATTCTTTATGTGTTATGATTATTGTAATAAAGCATTATGAATGTTTATATATAATTATAATATAATTATACAGGGTTATAAGCAGATTATAAATCATTATAGACATGGGCGTCAGATAAAGTGTTACAAAGTGTCAGAAGAAAAAAAGAAAAAATTTCAGCACCATTAAATGATGCAACATGATTAACTACAAATTACATATTTATCAACAGTCAGTTTGAGATTGATGTCTGCTAGAGCAGTGGTTCTCAATTAGGGGTCCAGGGACCCCCAGGGGGTCTGTGAGGATCTTCATTAACTTATTTAACTTATGATAAAAAATTTCATTTTAGTCTGCATTTATTTTATGATTAAGCTTTTGGCCATCATTACTTATTTGCACTATTTCCTGACCACAAACAATTTTATAGGCTGATCATAATCAAGTCCAAGGTTTGGCCTATTATTGCTCTTTGTCTGTTTATTATCTATAAATTTATATTAAAATAATGCATGCTTTTTATCTTGTGTATGCACTCAGAGTGAAACACACACTTGGTGTGTGTGCACAGTATATATGTTACGTGCATTCTGTGTTGACATGGTGTAAATATTTAACACATCTAATATCTTTCTAATACACTTCTCTTGTGTTCTGTAGGATGCTACAGAGACAAAACTGCTTTTGAGCCCAAGTTTTGCTAGATGTAGCAACAGCTGCTGATTATGTGAGAACTCTGATTTCACTTTTTGTCACTAATAGCTTATATGAGATCACAACTTAGACCAGAATTTTGTTTAAAATCACTTTATAGTTTATAAATAATAGGTTTTAGGAAGCTTGTCTCCGTCGCAGTCCTGCCATCTCCGTGAGGCATACTAGAGGGATTTATTTTTAGATATAACTCTTGCCAAATGTTGCTTTAATCTTCACGGTGGCTGCACTTATGGGACAATGGGAGCGTGGTGGTGCTGCAACATTCAATAACACCAGATGGTATTAATTGAAAGAATCATATTGTTAAAAAATGTGCATCAATGCAAACATTTTGCAAGCTTAAGCGCCATTAAGTGAGGAGGATTTTCATTTAAGGTGTTATTTTACTAACTAAACAAACACTTTTCCCTCAAGAATATCATCCCACAGTGATAAGCCAACAAAATGAAACCCGGTAACAGTTCACTTTAATAAAATTATAAATATGGTTGAGAAAATAAATCAGTCAAATTAACATTTTCACTTGTCAAAAATGAAGGATGTTGTGTTTTGTGTTCAACAGTTCCCAAAGGCACAATTCATGAGTAGCTGATAAAAAAAATAAAATAACTGGAGACGTTTCATTCAGTCACGCTCACCACAGTCAGAGTCCACAAGTCTCGTTCTCCATAACAGGAAGTTTCAGGAAATGGTTTTCCCCAAGAGGAAGTCGGCGTATTCTTTCCTGCGCAGCACTCGGTGCATTTTGAAGGTGTTGGGTGACGTGTTTGAGAAGGCCATCATGCGCTGGCGAAGTTCCTTGAACGCGCCCTCCGCCACCAGCTGCACCCTCATTGGTCCGATGCTGCCTTTGATACGGAACGACTTGTACACGGCCGAGTCCTGCTGGAGACAGATGTCCAACTGGAAAGGAAAGAGAAGAAGAGAATGAGGAAGTGATCATGGAAAAGAAAAAAAACATTGCTGTTTGTTGTTGCCGCATGTTCCGTTCATCTTACCTTGTATCGTTGTTCCTCTGTGAGGTTTCTGACACCTTTCAGCTCGATGAAGACCTGGTAATGAGGATCTGAGCCGCCAATTGAATCTCCTACAACACCACAGTGAAATATATTCATTATAGTGCAAACAGAGCCTGACTAACATTCAGATCCCGATGAGAGAGTGCACAGTTTTTGCAGTCAGAAGCATCTTTTTCCAGTTGTTTTCTAAAGGCAGTAAGAATTTTTGCTCACTGCTAATTCGCCCTGGGTACCTCACATTTTAATGTGTTTTAGACAGAGGGCCAGAGGTCAGAATGACATGAACTGAAAAACTTAAACTCAGAGCAAAAAAGCGTCTGACAGCATTTGGTATTTTTTTCCTTATTGTCCAAGCTGTCCTGTTATTTCACCTCTTTTCTGAAGGTCTTATGTACCCACACAGATCTCTGTTTCCCTGCGCCTAGCAACAATCTTTTTTTTTTTTTAAATGCATGAAAAACACATCACACTGCTCTTTTTTTAAACAACAGGCCCAACAAAAAAAAAGCAGTTCAGTGTGCCTCAGTCTGATCGGGATCTCAGAAGCATGGCTGTGGGGTATGAGCAAGACATCTTACCCATGATGCCGCTCTCAGCACAGCAGTAGTCGACCAGCTGTGCTCCGGGCCACTGAGCAACAGCTTTCTTCAGAGCATCAAGGAACAACGACTCAGACACTTTCTCCCCTCGAACGCTCAACATCTGACCCCGTCTGACAGAAGATGGAGGGAAATATTTTGCCATGTTGTAGATTTTAAACATCTACACACAGTACAGAGATGATATGCAGTATGTTTACATAAAATATATGTGTAGGAACACTGGGGTGAAATGTACCTGTATTGAAACTCAACAATGGGACACTGGTTGTGGAATCCAACTACTTTGACAATGTCTCCGATACGATATCTGTAACACAGCAGAAAATATGGAGTTTCAGGAGTGCCATGAAAAAAATTAAATCTGGAAAAGAATGAGAAAATAAATGCGGAAATATAAGAGTGAATAAATAAAAGAATAAATAAACGTTGGAAATACAAAGGAAATAAAATATATAATAATAATAATTATAAGCATTTCATTCATTTTCACATTTATTTGTTAATTTAATTTTATATATTATTTATGAATACATCTTTAAATATACAGTATATTTGTTTATTTTATAAGTTTTTCCTTATTATATTCCTTTTTCCATTTCTTTTGCTTTCCCTCAGCGTTTTTGCTTTTGCCCATTGCCAAAACAGGAAAAAGAATAAGGAAAAGTAAAGGGATAAAAAATAATTATTTATTTATATGTACAAATATATACATAATATGGAATACAGTAATGTAAAAATAAAGGAAAATGCTTAGAATCATTCTTTTATAGTTTGTTATTCTTCTTTATATTTCCACGTTTTATTTACTTATTTATTATTTTATTTATTTCTCTTTATATTTCCACATTTATTTTCCTATTATTTTATGAATTTGTTCTTTTTTATGACACTCCTATGACTCCATATAAAAACCAGCGTCGTCATGGAGTCTGAGCATGGATCTTGATATTACACAGCATTATCAGACTTGAGAGGCTGCTCATTTTATCTTGATAGAGTGCAGTCAAGTGAAACCACATCACAACGCCAACGACACAAAGCAATTACTCAATATAATTTATCACTTTATCTATCTATGATTTGACAAAGGGGCAGTTAATTGAACACTCTGATTGATGTGACAACTAAGAGCAAGAAACAGACCTAAAATTGGCCTTAATTTCATGTGTTTACTCCTGAAAAACAACAGACATAAAATAGTCAATTCATCATTATATTCTTTTTAATTTAAACGAAATCCGACCTGAAGAGTCCTGAAGCGTTTGTGATAACGAGCTCGTAGCTCTGTCCCTCCTTCACCTCCTCCATCAGCAGAGTGTGAGGCGTCTCTTCCTCCAGGCTGCTCTCTGGCAGGAACTCGCAGAACATCGAACGAGGACACAGCATGTAGCGCCTGTTTGGCTCCTGAGGCCACAGGTTCACTCCTATTAAACCTGCAGGGGCCCGAATGTACTATTAAAGCTAAAACTACTGAACATAAATGAGTTTCTTCTTCTTGGAAATGCAGTAACACACCCAAGCACTTACAAGCCTTTCATCTGTACTTTTATTGGCTGTTCACACAGTGGTTTCTGGGTTCCTGAGCAGGTTCCTACCTTCAGTAGCAGCGTAGAACGGCGAATAGAAAGGCACTCCCTGGCAGTAATTCTCCCTCAACATTTCCCCATAGATCTGATTGGAGCCAGAGTCCACCGCCAGCACCAGGTGGAGGTGAGGCCACAGCCGCTTAGCAATCCCACGGAAGCCATCCTGGAAGTGGGCCCGGAGCTGAGCCGCCCTCTCCGGGTCCGGTTTCATCAGAGCCTCGAGCCTGGACCTCACTTTGGGCTCCAGAGCCAGAACGCTGCTGACCTTCCCTTGTTCAATGTCCTCCACGAGCTCCTGCCAGCGATCCTGAGGGATGGAGAGGAGATGGGATGGAAATTACTTTTCTAATCCTTAGTTCATCAAACAAATTATCAGGGCTTTTCTTTCGGTCAGCAGGAGCCTGACACCTGACTCAAAATTTAATCCCACTTTACTGGAAAATTTCCCAGTGGGTCTCAAACCAGGCACGCATGAAGGACACAGCACTAAGAACTTTTCAACCAAATCAACTACAGTACGGAGTGCTGCTGTAAGATGAAAATTGTGTCTCTTCAAAATACAACAACTTTTTAGGGATTAAGATGATCTTAAAAAACAAGGCATTTTCTGAAATATAAAAATTATTATTTGTAAAATGATTTTTGATATATATTTTTTTTCCTGAATTTTTCAACTCAAACTCCAAAAAAGTTGGGACATTGTGTAAATCATAAATACAAATACAATGCAATGATTTGAAAGAACTTTTCAGCCTATGAAAGTGAAACTCTTTCCCATTCTAGCTTGATATACAACTTCCAGCGTCCAATAAGCCATCTGTCACCCAAATGTGACAGATGCTGACTTTTGAAATTAGCATTGCTAACAATCGGGATGGTCCTTTTCCTCTTAAGCCCAGAGATTTCTGAAAACTCTCTGAAATGTGGACTCGTCAGGCCACAGCACAATTTTCCACTTTCTGTCAGTCCATCTCAGATGAGCTCAGGCTCCAGAGAAGTTGGCAGTGTTTCTGGATGTTGCTGATATACGGCTTTCTCTTTGCATAGTGGAGTCTTAATTTGCATTTGTCGATGCAGCAACAAACTGTGTTCTATAAAATACCACATCATGAGCTATACTGTACCTGTAAAGCACTGAAGGCATAGAAGACTGTGGAGGCAAAGTTGGACTCCAGTGTTCCCACGCTGGGATCTTTGAGAGCAAACAGGAGATGCAGGTAGAGGGTGTCCTTCTCACTGGGAACCTTAAAGACAGACAAAAAGTCAACTGTTCAAAAATGGAAAATAATGAAAAGCTTTTCAATGACATTCAAAGGAAAACGATATTCAGAATTTTCAAACATTGTCAATCAAACATACATGTTGATCTTCTTGTAAATTGTACCTCAAAGGCAGGTGCTGGGGTGGTGTAGAGGTTGAGCATGTGGCGAGAGGAGGCTGGTGTGGAGGAGTTTGGTCCAATGGGAATACCTGCCTCAGACTGGCGAAAAGTTGGTGAGTAGAAGAACTTGGTGGTTCGCTGGAGGCTGTCGGTCGCAGGAAATGCTCTGCGCATGGCATCCAAACACACAGCAACTCCCTGGTGGAAACACATAAATATACCGTATATTGTTATTAATATAGTTTTATATTATGCACAACAACTCAGTATAACACACTGTCATCATCAGCTTCACCTGCAGGAAGAACTCAGTGTTGGTGTCCTTGGTGCTGAGCAGCATGGCGCTGGCTCCTGACGTCCCGGAGGTCATGGCCAGGATTAGCGGCTTCTCTGCGATGATCACCTTCTCCTCTCCTGCTGCGATGCGTCTGATGAACTCACGGTAGTGCTCGTATGTGGTGATGGGGTGGCGAGCACGGAAGTCACTGCTGTCTGAAAATTAACCATTAAAAAAGTCTGTTTTAAGGTTTCTGTTCATGGGTCTTCATAAATCACTTCACTCTTCATTATTTTGAAATCTGAACTGATGAAGAAGATGAGATGTGGTTAATAGCTCAGCAGAGCTAGAAAGCTAGTAAGTTAGTAATATAGTTAGAACCTATATTCAAGTGAACACCGTATGAAGACAAAACATTTAATGTTTAAACTGATAACTATACTGTTTTTTTTGTAAATATACACTATTTCTAAACATGATGCCTGCAACACATCTCAAAGGAGTTGGCACAGGGTCAAACAACACCTGTTAGGGATCATTTCACAAGTAAACAGGTTAACTGATAACAAATGATGGTATCATAATTAAAGGCTCAGTCATTCACAAGCAAGGATGGGGTGAGGTTGGCCAATTTGTGAAACTGCGTGGGCAAACAGTTCAACAGTTTCAGAACAACCACATTTCTCAATGCAAAACTGCAAACATTTTAGACATTTCACCATCTACATTCCATAATATCATTAAAAGATTCAATGAATCCGGAGAAATCTCTGCAAGTAAGGGACAAGGCTGAAAACCAACACTGAATGCTTGTGACCTTTGACCCCTTAGGCAACACTGCATTGCAAACCCACATAACTGTATAAAGGCTTTTACTACATGGGCTCAGGAACACTTCAGAAAACTGTCGTCATTAAAAACAGTTCTCTGCTTCAACAAATGCAAGTTAAGACTCTGCAGCAGTCAGTAGCAGTCCTTTTATGTAATAAAGTAAAATAATTAACCATGTAATATTGTATTAGGTATGCTAACAGTCTTCAGTAATTTTTATTGCAACATTGCAATATTTGATATGTTGTTGCCTCCCTAATGGTTGTGTTTAATGCCTTGTCAAAGATTTCTTGAGGGGGAGGGGCTGCTCTTTCTTACATCACAGCAAGACAGAGGACGAATCAGTGTGTCACTACTGGTTATGAAACACATGCAGGTGTTTGTACTACAACAAGGCTAATGTGCAAATGTACACTCACACTATGCTTTTTTTTCTCTTACCTTTAATTGATCTGAAGTCATACTGTCTTCCATAACACGTGTCTGTGTTTTTACTCAGGCGCTTCAGCAGAGTCTCCTCCTGGACTTGCTTCACATTAAGAGTATCGGCTTCAAGTTTCTTTCTCTGCCGCCTGCCCAGCCAGCCCACTCCCTTCACCGCCAGGTACTGACTGAGCAGACTGCTTAAAGTCCGCTTTTCACCCTTCATCTTGGAGCTTATGTCCCTCCAGAGGAGCGCCATCCCGGTCAGAGAGCAGACACCGAGGGCAGCGGGCAGCGCAGGCGGCATCGCTGTGGACAGGAGTCGGTGTTACACAAGAAACGTAAGAGGCAGAGGAGCCAGGTGGAGGCGCTGTTAGCCAACATCACCCCGTTACCTGTTTCATCAACAGTTAAGGCAGCTAACTGTGCACTGTAGTTACATCAGGTTACCGTTAGCTACAGCCTCACTTTACACATTTAGCTTCATAATACAGCATTTAAGCTACTTACCCTGATTTAGACCAATGATGGCGACAACAGCCGATAAAACCGCAAAACAAAAAGGCAAAGCAACGCGACGCCAAGTAAAAGCCATCTAGAACAAACAACGTGACCTAAGGTGTCTGTGTTTTCAACTGTTAAGACAAATTATAATGTTGAAGTGGCTTTTATGAGACAGTAGACGAGCCTGAACTTTTGCTTTCGCAGGCGTTTGAGCTGCTTCCGTGTTTGGGTCCCAGCCTGCCGCGCTGATTGGCTGACTACAGGATGACGTAGGACTATCTGATAAACACACGCATCCAAAACAAAAGGGAACGAGCTAGATTTATATAAATAAATGAATAAGTAAGTAAATAGGCAAAATAATAATTTTATTTCAATTAATGATAATAATGGTATAAAGAAAAAAAATCTAATTAATAAAAAAGAGGAAAAAAACTTTTTATGTGAGGAAGTTGGTTCAAATTTTACTGTTTATAATTTGGGAAAATGGGAATGGGAAAGTTAGAATACCCAACTTTATTCACTTTCCTTCACAGCTATATTTCAACTCTTTATTAAAGTTGGAAATAAGAGAGCAACAAAGGCTGAAATTGCTTGAATGTACATCTTTTTTCTTCTTCTTCTACATATTGATTTATTTCTACTAAATGTAAAGAGCCTGGAAAAGCAAAAGCAAAATTTTGGGGTGTCTCTGGAAACATCTTTTTTTTTTTAAATTTGTCACCTGAAATTGTAACTAAAATGTATTTTAAAAGCACACTATGTCCACTATTCATTATTTAAACTGCAAAACATTTGTTCACAATTATGAATACAGAAGAATGTTGTTGTGCTTTGTCTTACTGCCACTGAATACCTGGTTGTTTCTGGTAAGGTTTTCCTTCCTCTGTGGGTGACACTACTGTCAATAGTCTGTAGTCCAAATGTTGTGTAGTTTAGAAGACCTAACGTTATGCCAATGCTTCAGTTTTAAAAGGTTCGAACATTTTGTAGATGTAAGCACAAACAGACAGTCATGGTTGACATAATTATTATTTTATTATTACTTACTTACAGTGTGTGAAAAGCATTTGTTTGAACTTATGTTGCCCTGGAAATAGACAGACTAGTGGCATAATTTATTATACATAATTTACTAGGTCTATGATAACTGATTTGAAAAGCAATGTGAGCATCAGAGCAGTGACACTGGGGGTCTTGTCTTGAGCTGTGGAACATGTAATGAATCCCTCTTGCCTCTGGCGGTACATTAGTCCACAGAAACCCCTTCATCGGCTCTCCTCCTCAGAACCTGCACAGATCAGAGACAACACTGAAACCTTTGATATTCTGCAAATGCCCCATCAGAGAGATCTGCAGCTCTGCTCACCTGTTTCATTTCCACGGTGACAGCTAATAATGAGAAGAGCACAGGACAAATTATTAAATGATGAACACACGATCAAGCTTATTTCAGCTATGCCTCTCTGGGACTGACCTGCCCAGTAAGACGAAGGAAACACTGGAGGTCCGTTGACAGACGCACCATGGAGCAGCTCCGCCAGCCACGACACCTCAGCGGGGTCGTCAACGAAAAACTCCTCTGGTTCGTCCACACACAGCTCAAACTCTGCCACAGTCGACAAAAACACATGCGTTGTTGATTTACTGCCAAAAATGCCAGAAGCAGAAATATTGTAGTTCACAAAACTGTCTTGATTTGGTCTGTTATTAGCTGTGATTGTTCTCAATTATCGTGTGTTCAAGAAACGTCAAGTGGAATATAGTGTGTAAGATTGGAAGTACAAAATGACATCAATTTTCTCCTTTCAGCTGACCTGTGACAGAGACATTATCTTCCTCATCATCATCCTGTTTGGACCAGATTGTGGTCGTTTCAACTGCAGCGCTGCTGTCAGACATGGATGATGTGAGGCTCTGGAGTCTGAGAGTGAGACGGTTTGTGTCACAGATGTAGGCCTCTTTGTAGAACTGACAGGCTGCAGAGAGAGAATGAGAAGAGAAAGAAAAGACACATTTGGATTGTGATGATGTGAGAAACTGGTTTAAATGTCCCTTAATATTGGTGACCAGCTGCAACAAGGTGTTGCTTTTCACATTGAGTCTGTATCATCATGGCAAAATGTGGTCCTGGAGGCGCTTTGTGTAGCAGGAACTACCACAAAAGCAGTTTTGAGTACTTTGCCAGCTGTTTACATGTCTGTCTGTGAACAGATTTTTTAACTTGATAACGTCACAACCATGCAAGACACAGTCACTATTTTCAAAGTGACGAAAAAAGGAAGAAGCCTGTTAACCTTGCTGCCATCTGGCAAGAGATACAGAAGTATCCACTGCCCTAACACCAGACTTCGAATCAGCTTCCTCAATTTATCATCAGCACTCCAGCATTATTTTTTATGACTTATCATTTATTCAAGGATTGAAAAAGGGGGAGAACAAGAGATGTGGAGGGCCCCATGTCTGTGTTTGCATTAAGCCCCAAAATGACTAAATCTGGCCCTGTGCTGAATGGCTGATGGTACCATCCAATCACAACTATATTCAGTTGTGATGAGTTTGACATGAAATAGTGATGACAAGATTCAACCCACTTGTGACTTCTTGAGGACATTTAGGACCTGAAGACTATTCTGAATTTGGAGTTATATTAACTCATGGACAGCCTGAAGAAGAGGTTGCTGACCCTCCATGTCTTCCAGCTGTTGGATGTAGCTGACTGCATCTCTGGTGTTGATGTGGATCCGGTGACTGTCTCTGAGGTGCCTCAGGACGTGTTTAGAGTGGAAGGCTGAAGGAGTGTAAAACACCAGCTTAGAGAGGCACAGAGAGCCGACTGCAGAGATTTCAAACCTGCAGCCCTGGAGAGAAAGAGAGAGGAAAAAGTGTCACAAGTAAAAGTATTCAAAATGTGAATGTGACTTAAAAGTTTGCAAGTATAATCAGGAAAATGTGCTTAACGTATTAAAAGTAAAAGTACTCAATGCAGAAAAAATGTCCCTTGTGACTGTTAGGAGGATTTGCAGACTCTCAACAATTGGGACATACCTTTGACATAACTTCGGACTAAATACATGAAAACAGTCTGATGGCATTTATTAGTTTCTGACTGGGAAAGTGGGAAAAACAGTAAAAAAAAATTGTATGTAAAAAAAGATATATAAAAGTATGTAAAAATGTATAAATGTGTGCCCAGGTGTGTATGTGGTCTTTAGGACCCACCTGGTAAGTGAAGCGGTCAATATCCGTCCAGGAAAAATCATACAACAGACATGGCTTTCCTTCCACCTCCTTAAGAAAATACAATTAGTTTACACTCATAATGCAAGCAAACTCAGGGGAAAATGTATTCAGAACAAGTGTTTCTACAAGTCAAAATGCTTTAAGAATCAATGTTCATATGCACCTGATAAATATGGACACCTTTCAATGCCAGGCCAAGAAGGATTGAACCTCTCGGCTCTTTCTTCTCCTGCAAAGAAAATAACAGACGAAGAAGCTGAGTTTGAAACAAAACATGCACTCAACATGTGTTGCAAGAATATGTCTTTATGCTACAACAACGAACAGCCTCACAGCTTTTTGGTTTTCTACTCTTGTCTACTTCATACAGTGTTCTGGTGAGTTTCTTTGGTGCTTTTAAACAGTCTGAGAGTGTGACTGACTCGTCTCATCCTGTAGAAGGTGACTGCTCCATCGTGCAGGCTGCAGGCCTCTTTTATAAACTGCAGGACGGCTTGGCTGCGTGACAGCCCTCTCAGCTCAATGTGTAACACCGGGCACTGCTGGAGCAGGAAGTCTCGTCCACGACGCTTTATCAGCTGAAGACACAAGCAGGTTACTATATAAACAAGTAGATATTGTTATGATTACTGAGGTTAGGTCCACTTTATTTTACCCAAGAGGGAAAGTAATCCTCAGGAAGAAAGTATTGTCTGTGTTTCCTCTCCTCCTCCTCCTCCTCCTCCTCCTCCTCCTCCTCCTCTCCATCATGCCCCTCTATCTGCTCCAGATCTCCGACCTCAGCTTGAAGTGCAGAAGCTGCCAGCTGGAAGAACAAAGCTTCCTGATGGCGGCTCTGTGAAAGTAGCACCTTCTGCCTCAGCTCAGCGTAGTAGAGCTCCTGCACTTTGCTGCTCCTTAAACAACCAAAATAGTTGTTACAAAGGTTGTTACAAGTAACAAAGGTTGTCATAATGTCATGATCGTTAATAAGGAAAACATACATGATGTTAAGACACAAAAAGTTGCAGCGAGCAGCAGAACATTCATGGCTTGTATTTGCGCAGACAGCTGAATATTCTTCAGAAAAAGATGCTGGAGGGAGACCAACTCACAATATCAGCCGCCCACTCTCTGCATAATACTGCACTCTCAGGAATAAGATGAATGGAATCTGGAAATGCAGAATAAATATTTCAACAGAGTCAAAGAGAAATATTGCTCACAATGAATTCTGCATTTATCCTCTAGAGAATCTAGTTAACATTTGAAGAAACAAGCAGAAACCATGTAACAAAAACCCATTATACATCAAGTTGTATGTTGTTTAGTTTACACAGGACATCTCCCCAGACACAAGGCAACAAACTTTACATTATAACTGTAAGTTCAAGAGTTCACTGAGGCACACTGTACTGTAAGTAAATCTTCTCAAAAGGATTTCACAGCTCAAATGTAAAAGGAATATAAAAGCATCTCACTGTTGAGGATCCTCTGTTCCATCTCTTGCCAAAGTACTTGCTCAGCTTTTGCTCCAAATCAAGAAAGAAGTATTCGTTATCTACGGAAAAATACACATATTAAACTAACAACCATTAATGATCAGGAGGCAGAAAATAGCTGAAGAACTAAAACTATAACTGTCAGAGGAAACTGGCTAAATTTGGTGTTGACCGGTTTCAGATGAATCTTTTATTGAGTTGATTTTTACTTTCTTTTATCTGTTGGCATCCATCTCTGAATTTAAAACAGAAAAACGCAAAACTAAGTTTACAAAGGTGACCAATGTATGTAGCAGTATCACAGTTACTCAACAGAAAAGTCTGTCTGAAAGAAAGCAGAATCGATTCAGTCTGACAGCACCCACCTCTGCACCTCCTGCCTTCAGGTTCCCGCTGTAAACACCCACTAGCCAAAACCAACAAATATATAAACACACACACAACCCTCATCAAAAAGTAATATCAGCTCGACTATTCAGACATGTATTTTATAATTTTAGTAGCACTTAAACATAGAGTACGTAAGTGCCACCACTTTTTGCTCTGTGTTCCAACAGTCGAGCAACCGTGGAACTTGGCAGAACGTTGGTCATCTGTCTCATTTTCTGTACTCAGATATGCTATGTGTTCTATCAAAATTTGCTTTTCTTTCCAACATAGATGAGCCAAACACACAGCATGTCTAAGTGCAGGAAACAAGGAAAATAAATGTACGTTCTTGACACGAAACAGAAAAGGAGAAAGGTTTCAAAAGGGGCGGGACTTAGGAAGGGTCAATTTCCCTGCTCAAGAAGTTCTACTTGACTTCTACTTGACTTGAACATAGAAGAGAAAACAAGGCCCTGACATCCTGTAAGTTAATTCATTACCAGCAGCCTCCCTAAATTTCAGCATCCCACAATAAATGAATTCAAAACATTTTCTCTAGGACTCCCACACAGACACTAACTGACCTCTGAGAACCGCCAGACCGAAGACTTGGAGCTCACTGACGCAGAGCTGCTTCAGCACACAGGTCATAACCTCATGACCTCTGGCTCTCACCTACAAAACTCACAAAACATAAATCAAGAATAAGCATATATAAATAAATGGTACATTCAGAGTCAGGTATCTGTGTGGTTCAATGTTGATATAAAGTAAATTCCTCCCTGAAAGCACCACATCATCATTTCATTGTGTAGTTATGCATGTAATATTCTATTGTTACAGAAAGTCAGAATTTGAAGGATTTACTTTATGTATTCCAATTATTAAAATGTTCACCCATCTTCCCTTCAGACTTCATCTAGAGTTTAATTATTTTGGGATTAAATGAGTTCTCATTATGGTAAAAACACATTTTCAGAAGCTTTTTCCTGCTCTGCTGAGACAGAAAAATGGAACAGTTTAAAGAAGTACACTTAATGCTTCCCAAAATACAATAAAATCACATTTAAATATAGCTCCTGTCTTGGCACACTGGTTAGTGTGGGAATTATTAGTCATGGGATGTTGCCATGAAAGAAATCCCTATTAATGTTTAAGTAAATCTGGGGTCTTTGCATTTTCTCAAATGTTCCAAGTGATTCATTAGAATCAAAGACTGAATAAAAAAAAAAAATCAATAAATATGTCATGAAAGGACATCCAGGCTACTCACCCTGACAGTACAGTCCAGATGCTGCTTGTTTGGTAGAAGGATGCACACTTGTCGTTTCTGCGTCGTCCACATGGTAACAAAAGCTTCAGGTTGTCTCAGGTCTCCATATATCCTCCTCCTGTCCTCCCAAGAGCCAACCAAAACAAGTCAGTCCTCCTCCCTATAACCCTGCATGTAATGAAAGAAGTCACATTGCAGAGGCTGCAACCAGACACTATATATTTCTACAATATTCTTATTTATAAATCTATTTCCACATTTTAAAAAAAACAAAGGACACTCAAAGGGGCTACGGGACAAAAACAAGAATGTCTGAAGTAAAAGCTGATGAGTTTGTGGATGAGATGGATGCTGCTTCAAAACTGTAATAGATAAAAGCATTATGACAAAAGAAATGATGGATAAAAAATGAATACCTTGTAAGAATGTAAAGAGCAAATGCTTTGAAATGAATTACAAAGAAATGGCTATAAAATCATGACATGACAGAGGTAATATGTTTATAACAAAATATTTTATAATTATACAGTTGATTAAAAAAAAAAGATACTGACATTAATATGCAAACATACAGAGGAGTATCAGGACCGGACATAAGGGGGAAAAGTGAGGGGAGGAAGAGTTTATTGTTGTACTTTGAATTAAGTCGAAACATTGAGAATAAAGTTTAAATGTTGAGAATTAAGTCCAAATACCATTTTGACTTTATTCTCACAATGGTATTTCAACTTTACTCGACATCTTGACTTTATTCTTGACATTTTGACTATATTTTCAACATTTTGACTTTATTCTCAAAATGCAAAATGAAAGAAAAAGAAATCCTTCATCCTCTGATGTATTTCTTATGCCTGGAACTAACTACTTTATTCTTGACATTCTGACTTCAGTCTTGACATTTATGACTCTATTCTCGCAATTAAAAAAAACAAACAAACAAACAAACTTCCCTCTCTCATTTTCCTCCTAATACTCTTTCGTACAAACATTTACTGTCGCGACAAATAAAAAGACAGACAACAGACCATTGTTAATCTATCATTAATTTATTTAAAAACAAAATCCGATAATGCCAATTGTGCTTTGCTCTGAGAAAGCAAAAACAAAAAAAAGTGACACTTTTTTTTTTAGTAGCTGGTGATTCTTCTTATAATAACCACAAGTTCTCTGCTCTTGTGTGTTTTGTTTTAAGTTACAATCTACAGTGCTCTTTTGGATTCCCACACGAAATAACCTTTGTTAACATGCACAAAAACAGAACAAAAACACAACCAAAGAACACTACAGTGCATTAAAAAGGCACCTGCTCCCCAGATACAGGCATTTTTCTTTTATCCTACAAAGTTACATAGTTGTAGAGGGATGTTGTTAATGCAGCTTCAGTAGCAATGAGTCTCAACAATCCCCATGGGCTTTTTATATCCGTACCGACTACAATATCACATTGACCTTTTTGGGGACAGATGAGATACATTCAAGAGGTAACAAATTTTAAGTTCATCTCCTACACAAACATCTATCTCTCTCTGCAACATAATTCACACTAAACTGTAAAATACAATTCTCAGGTTAAGTAGAATTCACATTGAAGTGTCGATGATTAAAGGCGACCAGAGGAAACATGCAGTACAGTACGAAAAGTGGTTTTTGTCTTGGCGGAGGGGTCCCTCGGTGTGGGGACTTGTACAGATTTTGGGCTCAGAAATGCTTTGAATGTCAAGAGGCTCCTTCTGAACTCCAGCATGGACTTTTTGTTTGTGTGGGGGGGGAACACTCCGATCACACTCCCATTTAAATAACATACTTTTCTGTTCTTCGACATGCTATGGGTGTCAATCACCGATCCTCAACAAGTAACCTTCTCCATTTCAGGTAAATTTTGTTCACAGATCTGAAAAACTGCATGAAAATATGCAGGTTAACAATGTTAAATAAAGCAGTATGTCGAGCATTTAAATTAATTGTAACAAGTAGTCTTTCAGTATAAATATTCATTTAAATATATACCATCAGACACCCAATTCCCATTTAATTTATTGCCCCGACAGATTATAAGAATGTTGAACATTCACACCATCTTCACATTATGAACCTGGGATTCCAGTTAGCATCCCCTTTAATCACGCCAACAATTCATCAAACATACTTTGCCCCGTCCAAACACACTCCTTCTTCTTTTTCAGTTGCTGTGTACTCACACACCAACATCAACTTGATTGTTGTACATTTATATTCATGTTTGATGCAAAATGTTTTCAGACTTAGAATTACAGACACATACTGAAAGACCTACTGTAAATATTGAGTCCCGTTGAGTTATTGTACAATAAAAATGAAAAACAGTTAAATGTTCTGCAGGTGAATGCACAGGTACTGTGCAGTGAGGTTTCACTATCAGGTTTTAATTTCAGGCATGTGGTTTTGGTACGTTTTCGATTTTTATCTTCAACACATTCGGTTACCACCAAGTTTTCACTCCCAACCTCCACATGTCAGAAAAACCTGACTTTTTTTTTTTTTTTTTTGACACATGCATTTTAAAACAAAGATTGAAATAATGAGGATCCGCTTACTGCTAGTTTTTGTGTTTTTAGGACATTTTATACTGTGATTTTGCCAAAATAAGACAGTGGTTTTTGAAAATTTGAAGAGTCTCATTGCTGTGACCAAGATAAATAAAGAATAGGTAAACCTGACAGCTATGGACTCTTATTTTCAGAAACATCACTGCTCCTCACAGCAGTCTGTATTCAGAGGTGAACAAAGGAGAAAGACGCAGTCTCCTTCCTCTCCTTTCTTCAAGAGTTTCTTGATAGTACAGAGACATTATCTCATCCTGCCAAATGGCAAACCTTTACAGACTTGACCTTTAGTTCAGATGGATTACACAGTGCATATGTACCATTTTATTTTTACCACACTATGCAGTTCCTTTGTCTTGCAAATGTCCACCCATTGGAGTGAATTAGCTCTCTCAGCAGTGATGCGTTAACAGCTTTCATACAGTGTTTTCATGATACACAAAAAAATGGTGGTTATCCCAAATGTCTGCTTTCCCTGAAAGGCATGACCAAAGAGTTTCTGAGCTTGTTGCATTTGAACTTAAGTGGATGTGATGGCTGGTATCACGTATTTTAAGTGCTGTGCTATGTCACATTCATTGACAAGTGAAAAGAGTGTCGCACAAACACAGAGATCAAAGTCACCTCTCATCAAAACCCATAATGAAAAGTGTAACTGAATGCACTTAGATATCAGCGGTTTGAATGCACTTAACTGTAGATGCTTGTGATTTTAGGCTCTAACTGCGCTGGACTTTCAACAGGTACATTTTGCGTTTGCCAAGTAGATACTGTTGCACAGCTCAACTGATTTTTTGATATCTTAAACCAGTGACTGTGCAGTACAACTGAGTCCAAAAGCAGGTTTAGATTTTACATCTATTTTTGTCAATGAAAATCAGGATATGTATTTATTTTGCAGGGACAAATCCTTTCATCTTGTGTTACTACATTATTAAATTTGAGGACACCAGATTCGTTAAATGCACTAGAAATGAGAGACATTGTTCTTGTGGCCTATGTACAGGGTTTCAAAATGAGTCTTTCATCAGACTACATTTTGACATGTTTTCTACTGTATGATAGTGGAGCGCACTCAAGAGAATACAGCAGTTTTACAAACGAGCAGTAAGAGTTAACATAAAAATGCCTTTGTTGTTGGTAATGTTTACCGTTATTTTCTATGCATATTTTCACTTGTATAGACGAAAGGCAGCTTGCTTTGTTCGGATTGCTGTAAAAGTGATTCACTAACCTGCTTGAGTATATTTTCTGATAGTTTAAAATTGTGATCATATTAAAACCTCATGAAGTTCCCAAAGAGAGGATGATTCCTAGAGGTACCTCTTCAAAGGACGATACATGTGTTGTATCAGCTGAACAGTTCTAAGACAGGGAGTCGTAGACTGGAACACAAAGGGAAGACTGGCTTCAAGTCTCTTCCGGCTAACAGCTAACAGTTAGCGGCTGTTACATGAAGGCACTTCCTGGTAAAGCTTTCCACAGAGTAGCACCTGGGATTGTTTAGAAGTAACCAGTAGAAGCCCTTTATTGGAAGGAGCCTGGGGTCTGAAAGGTGTCTCAGTAGGTCACAGCAGGGTAAAACCTAAGATGTACTGCAGGAGTTTGTTCCGATTGGCCTGAGGTAGAAAGGTGCTGTTCAGCTCCAGAGTGGTCACCCGGTTCTCTCGTCTCTCCTTCAGGACCTACAGAAAAACACAGCATGGGAAGCACGTCTTAACTCCAGCTGGAGAAACCTGAACGCCACCAAACCCTACTTTCTTAACACTATACTGCAATGCATGCAACACTTCAGAAGCTGAAAAAAGTTCATGCAAACTGTTGTTTGTAGTGGCAGTATGCCCCACCAGTGGGGCATGCCCGAAAGTTTGAGAACAGCTGCTATAATGTATTTTAATACCTATAAAAAATAACACAAACACAATTAAAAAAAATTTAAAAACAAACACACTCTTACCCCGAGCTCCTTGAATGTCCTCACTGTGTTCTTAACCAAATAATGAGTTGCACTTTCACCTGAAAAAATAAAAGAGATTACAAAGGGCACAGAAATGCTAATCAAACTAGCTCTATTTAATTCATAAATCAAGTGCTAGAACATTTTATATGGTTAAATAATAACTTTATGTAAGTTGAACCTGGACAATGGGATTTAGTTAACTTTCTTTAAGTGAACAGTTAGTGGGGCAATTTTGCAGTGTTACCATAAGCAGCCACTCCTCTCTCTGTGCGGGTGAGCAGGTATCTGAAGAGCCTCTGAGTGTAGTCGGACTCAGTCATGGGCTGACTCAGACTGTGGACGAAGATTGCGGCCCCACTGTAGGCCTCCAGCACGGGGCTGACAAGTCGCTGTAGGAAGACGAAGAACTCCTGGTGCTCTGCAGAAACACTCACCTGACAGAAAAAAAGGGGGAGGGAAAATCAGTCGAAGTTTGTTTTTCTGTTGGCCTAAATAAAACCGTTTTAAAAGTCTTTTCAAACCTGACCTTTAGGTAGCGATCTCTCTGCTCCTCTCCAAAGTCACTGTCCTCGTCCTCCTCGTCACTTCTCCAGGAAAGTGGTTCCGGGAACTTTTTGGGCCAAGGTTCGTCGGAAGGGCTGGGACTCAGTTCCTCCTGGTCCTCCTGGCACACACAAACACAAAAGAAACCCAACACAAATGAGACCAACTGGTCCATGGAAAATGTTGTTGTAGTTAACAGCACTTCTCAAGATGTTCACCATGAGTCAACATCCGCCTTTGGTCACAGTGGTTACTTTTATTTTTGTCCACTATCAGTGAGGTTTGTATCTGCAAACTGACCTCTGCTACGTAGAGAACTCCATACTGGATCAGACGGGTCACTGCATCGTGAAGAACCTGGTAAATAGTCTGACAGGGCTGCAGGACAGAGAGGAGGAGAGGGAGAGACACACTGTGAAACATGATACAAACCATGTGGAGCTGAGTTTAAAATTTGTTTAAATTCTGAACAGCATCAATAAAAACAACAACCAAATTTTACACAACAGTTCATCAGAGATTCTGAAGGCTAATATTATTATCAGTCTATATTATTATTACAACGATAATCCTACGATGTCTTGCTCTAGCTTTTCATATTTCACTTCAAACACAGGAAATAAGCAAATAGAGACATGAAAGTGTTTGTTTTACAACTTACAAAATTGAATCTACTTGCTGGACTAATTTTGTGCAGCTCACTAGTTTAGAAAGATGTTGGCAATGTGCAGGACTTACTGGTGCCACAGCCACCTCATTGATAAGGAAGTGGGAGAGCCCAGCAGCCTTCCGGATGAGTCTCTCCTGACTGAGAGGGAGACTGCTGGGACCACCAGACTGTTGATCGGATTCTGATTCTGCAATCAGCTCTCGCTGCAGTGACAGGATGCTGCAAGCTGGAGACGAATCATGAAGAAATTTAGTAGAAAAAAACAAACAAACTTAAACATCCATGCAAAGATCAGTGAAACACCAGGGGAGAACAACCTCTGGGCTCAACATACCAATGATTGCATCAGAAATGAAGACATGGAAAAGGCCATTGCTGTAGAAGTTGAGCTCAAAGAGCGCTGGTACAGTCTGGCTGGGCGCGATGGTGAACTCTCCGTTGCGATTTGCACTGCTGGTCACGTTGACACAGTTTCCCAGCAGGTGGAGGGCACGCATGACCACGTCCTCGGAGTTCCCCGAAAAGCCCAGATCAAAGTCCCGGGACAGGATCTCCTCCTTCATGTTGAAGAAGTCCTCCACCAGTTTGGAGAGCACCACCCCCTGGAGCAAAGAGGAGGAAAAACACAAGCTTAAACTATTTGAAAAAAGAAACATGGATAATGACCAGAAATCAGTGACTCAGTACAACAAAATGCTAGACTGGGCTTGAGTTTGCAATATACAGCAGCAGCCAGTTCCTCAGGACAGAAGCAGGCAGGCAATTTCAGTGATTGTTTTCTGCTGCCACTTACATCAATGTGCCTGCAGAGGGCAGAGGCCCACCGCTAATGTACAGAGGTGACGAGAGAGGGTGCTTGAAGAGTGAGATCTCTACTACAGGGAGACATTCATTACTATCATGCAGAGCTTTGTGACATTTGGATCACCTTGGTGTAAGGGAGGGAGCATGATGGGCAAAAAAAGAAGGGACAAAAAGGAGAGCAGAGATGTGAAGAAAAAAGGAAAAAAAGGGAAGAGGGTGCAGTATACAGTGGCTATGCGCCAGGAGGGGAGGTGGTAGAGGACATGAAAGACAGCCAGGCTTACCTGTCTGTGTCTGTACAGCAGCAGACAGGCCACAATGTGGGTAGACATGATCGCTGAGGACTTATTAGCCGCTGTGAGGGAAGATACAAAAAAGATATAATGATCAGCACACAACACACACGACAACATCTGCTGCCTAAACCAGTTCGTTTGTTTGTGTTTTTGTTGGACTTGGGTGTTTTAAAAGGTTAGTTTGGATTCACTGAAGTCACACAATAATACAAACAAACGAACAAGATTGAGGTAGCAGTAGACAAGCAACTCTCATGTTCTGCGATGTAAAAATTACTGATTTGCCGTTGGCGTATGCTTGGTTTGGAGAGAGCGATATTTGGCTTATATAACAGTGGTTTCCCACCAGAAAAAACTGTCTGATGGCAAAATAAAGCTTTGGAAATATTCTAAATATAGTTTGCACTTAGACTGATATTGATTCTTTTAGGTGGACCTTTTTCAAGAGGCCAAAATGAGTTATGCTGCTGACCCTGTCCAGTTCATTGCTTAGCTTCTGTGCTGGTACTCCTCCTCTCTGCCTCTCCAAAGTAGGGACATGTTGACGGACATCTACAGAAGGTAATACACTGACTATCGATAAGTACCACAACGTTACATCAAATAATCCAAACTATTGCATTAACTAAGGCTGACAGTAATGCTGCACAGCTGGAAGGCAACAATAAACACTTCTTGAACATTAAAAAAAAATGCAACATTGATAAAATATTTATTATTCTAAATTTATAAGACCAAAAACATGTGAATTCTTTTGATTTGATTTGGACATCTCTAGTCAGACACCAGTGGAGGTTATGAGAAAAAGGGATGTTAATAATTTATCGTTACTTGCTGTTAAGAATTTATAGGATTAAAAATGTATTAATTGATAATTAATTGATAGTATAAAAAGGGCAGTAATTGTACCTCATTTGGGTTATTTTGCCTGGAGGAAGCATTTGTTGATTAAGGAAACTTTAACTTAAAATGAGGAAACAAATTTGAAAAAACAAGAAAAAAAATGTGCATTTTGTATCTTATTAATTATTAATCGATTGATTGCATTTTCAACTATTTGTTAAGGAAAATGCACAAAATTTGCAACCCTTAAAACAACTAGAAGAGCATGTAATGGATGGGCTTTACTGACAATCTATGACAAGCATATGTTGCAACACATATTCTAAACATCATGTATAATCTATTCACTTAGAAAAATGACTCCGGTTTGTCTAAAGTAAGTAGATATGACATTTTCTTTTAAAAACCAAAGGCTTAAAAAGACCCAAAAAGTTGATTATAATGTTAACATATTGGACATGGAAAAGAGCATAGTGTAGTCTGTGTCTATGTGTGTGTGTGTGTGTGTGTGTGTGTGTGTGTGTGTGCATGTCTTGGGACAAGGGTTACTAGTGGTCATCTTGAGCACGGTTCAAGTTCAACGGTTTTAAACATTTGTGAGCTCTGGTACTGCATTCCTCCCCTCTCCTGCTTCTCTATCCTCCCCTTCACCCTATTGGCTGAAAACAACATGCCATCCAGTTGGAGGCTCTGTGATTGGCTGAGAGTAAAAAGCAAATGGGCCTAGCGTAGGAGAATGCAGCTGAATGAGCTGGGGAGAACCGGTTTTCTGTGGTGCTACCCCGGGGCAAAAAGCCCTGAGTGATGTGAAGCGGATGGACTGATGCTGTGCTGTGTAGGATTTCAATTAATGGAGGCAGAATGATGGATAGCATGTCATGAGTGCCGCCTGAGCTCCGGCAAGCAGGTGCACCTTTAACACAAGATGAAAAGGAGACGCGTGCGCAGAGGAGGATAAAAGAGGAATGCCTAATATCAGCAAATGTGCACCAATATTTTAAATAAATTAGATGATAATGATAGGCTACACTAAATAGTGCTAAATGACATTTAGCTGAATGAGGCATCCTGGTTGAACAGGATGGTACTGTGATGATTCATCCATCATCAAACAGGAGATTCTTGACAGGGCTGATAATGATGCCTAAAAACCGTATAAAACAGGTTTATAGACGGTAGTAAATCCACTGGCTGTGGAGTTGTGAGATTCTTACTGAAGAGGACGTGCTTGGCCAGGTTGTTAATAAGCTGTCGTCTCAAGATGTCATCGGGCATCTCTCGGTTCAGCTGCTCCTCCTCCTGCCCCTCGAACAGCTGAGCATCAGGCCTGGAAGGAGAATAACTTAAAATGTAAATATACTGTTTGACAATTGTCTTATTATGCCAGCTTGAAATGGTATGCACATTCTTTTAAATCCAGGGTTCAACAATAAGGATTGTCTGCTTGCCCAAAGTCCATATTTACTTGCCCCTATACAAAAACAGTAATTCATGTTTAATCTTTAAGTAAATTAATCAGAAGGACACAGTGGGTCATAGATGCAAAGCCAGAAACATTCTTGCATATCAAAAATGGTATGACAGAGATAGACTCCTGTAAACTGTATGATGGGTTTAATTCTTTTTCACCACTTGACCCACGCAAGCAGACAATCCTGATTGATCATCCCTGGATGATGCATGATTTAAAACAAACAATATACCAGTTTATGCTACATGAGCAATATGGCAAAAGATTAAAACCACTAACATAAATTCTAATATAATATTTAGATGATAATTTATACTCCCAGACCTGTGTACTACTTGGGCTTGGATAAACGCATACCTTTCAGGCATTTCACCAATGACAATCAGTGACAGTCAGTTTCACCAGCATATGATGGTATTTTTGTTTTAAAAGCCTCCTGTATTTGAGGTACTGTGTACCCTCAGAGTTGCCTTAAGGCAGAAGTTATTGCTGCAGGTCTTGCACTACATCTCCACATTTATTATTCTCCTATTAAACTTGCCCAGTTAGGAAAGCCCAAGATGATGGTTACACTGGTGGCAGTGGTGTTTCTTTTCTGCAGACCACAGTTAGTGTGTTCCATTCAATCATGCCGATATTTGCGCTATTGTTTTCTTAGCGTAGCTTCCTTAGCATGGCCAACCTGCTATCTTTGTTTCAAGCCTCAGAGGAGCAAGGAGATGTATGTTGACGCTTGCCTGGCAGGGATGTGAGAGTTGATCTGCCTGCTCCTTTCGCTGGTGAGGGGAGCCAGACTTTTCTTGGCTGAGTGGACAGTTGGAGGTTGCTGTCACAGTGACAGTGGGAAGTGGTATGACACTGGTGAGCTGGTAAAGACATCTACTACTACTTTATTTAATTGCACTACAATACAGCTTCACAATACGCTGGTATATGATTGATTTGATTTTTATTTTATTGACAAAGTGTCCTACACCAACGGTGCCCAGCCCTCATGGGCTTACAGGACACTTAAAACATACTTCCGTATAGGCTACATATACATAAGTACACGCATACATACTTGTGCACATGCATGCATGAATGCACGCCCGGACACCGACACGCGTGCATCCATGCACGCACACCCACATATACACACGCATGCTTGCATGCATGCGTACCCACATACATACTCATGTACATACAAAACATACAAAACAAGCAGTTACTAGAGTTTTCAGGCCTTCACACATACAGTATATTCCTACGCTGCTTAAAGGCCTCCAAAATGAATTTTGCTAACTGAAATACTTTTTCTGTGAAAAGATACTTAAGCTTACATTCGTCAGACAACAAAAACAAATCTAAACTATACTGTAACACCTTGATATGACCCAAGGCTTGCAAAATAGCTTTATGTTGCAAACAAACTGCCCTTTGTGTTTTAAATAAACACAATTCTGAACTGAAGTATAGTTAATATCTTACCAAAAATGACTATTAATTTACCATTACCCCCCTGAAACTGTTTCTGCTCACTTTTATACACTCTTTTTATTTCCAGGCTTATGACTCAGTCATGACAAGTGACTTTAAAGACAGAACAGGCTACTATTTAGCATATGAGTGTCCTGTAGAGCACTTTTATGAAATAGTATTTGTAATTTACGTCCAGAGGGGTTTTCAGTCAGCTCTGCTTGCATGAGTTCTGAACCTGTGACTCCAGACCAGCTGCGATGAAACACTGCTGTCCTTGTGGACAGACTGTACGACTGTATCAGTTTTATTATGAAAGGACAGCGCTGAACTGAATGCCCCCAGCCGATGCTAACTCAGGTGCAGTGCTCAGATGTCAGATAACAAAGTCTGCTGTGAAGCAGCAGGAGGGAGAAGTCAAGTTCGTGACATGACAGTTCATGATATTACAGATGGGACTGTGGGACCGCTGTGTGCACTGGTCAGAGGAGGATATCACTGATTGTCAGTATGTTTTTGTGTGTGTGTCCTTACTGTGCAGAAATAATGGTGGGCATCAAGGTGTGTTCCAGGGACACTGGTGGTGGAACATGGCGGCTTCTCTGGGTGTCCAGGTATTCCTACATTTGACACACCGAAGGTTACTTGGAAATACAGACTCGGATAGAAAACCAGAGTGATAACTTTGTGCTTGGCTACAAACTTTCTCCAGTTAAAACTTCACATAAGCCACATTTATTATTTTCTCTGTTAAAGGACCAGTGTGTAGGATTTAATGGCATCTATCTGTGAGCTTGCAAATTGCAAACACCTTGTCTTATGGTAACAACACACAAAACAAAATGATTCTTATTTTCAAGTGATTATACACCCATGAAAATATACTAAGGATAGTATATAGTATATATTCCATTTCTGCCACATTCTACCACTAAATCCTTGTAAATCTTACACATCGGACCTTTAATAGTTTATCTTTTTTTTCTTCTTTTTTTTAAACCAAAAGACAGCAAGATCTTCCATTGTAAGATTGCTTTGCTGAAAATAGCTTTTCAACACTTCTTCTCTATATGCAGTTCCACATGTGGCCATAACAGTTGAAGCTGTATCTGTATAAAAGCTGTTGTAAATCTCTGATTATTCACCTTTAAGGAGAAGGGCTGGTTGAAGTCAACTCGAACACAACCATAGTTCTTCCTCAGCATCCTGAACACTCCACATGCTATTCCCCACAAGCTTTCATTCTTCTTAGGTTTGCCCTGGTGGGTTTGAAGAGTTCAAATGGTTAGAATGAGGACTTGATAATCATCATAATAACATATACTGTAGGACTACACAGTTTAAGTTATCTATCCCACTAACAAACAAAACCGTTTGTCCCCCCACTTCCCTACAGCTAGTTTCTAAAACATTAGAACATTTATTGTATTCTTTTTTTTGAATGACTGAGGAGAACAGCTTTGTTGCCAAAAGCAAAACAACAGACATCATCCAAGCACTTACCAGCTGCTCGCTATTGTAGTTGCCCTCAATAATACGGTCGTAAGAGATGCCAACAGGCACCACCAGTACGTCTGCGATTGCCCCAGTGCACAGTGTGTCTACCACGATGGACAGCATGCCTGCACGTGCTGGGGATGGCTTGCCACTGCGGGAGCGGGTACCCTCCAGGTAGACCTCCAGAAACTGCTGCTGACGCAGCAACTCCTCTGTGTACTAAAGGAAGATTGATAAACACAGAGGCAAATGTTGAAGTGAGAATGGCGGGATAAAGATGAATGAAAAAAGGTGGCACTGGACGTCAAAAGTGAGACAAATGTGCATACACTGATGAAAATGCAATTTGCTGCAGTGTCTTTCACATTTTAAAGAACAACATTACGGGGTGGCAGTCAAATAAAGTGAATGTGGTGCAGTTGCTGTATATGCAGCCTGGATACAAGTTAAAAACTGAGTGGTCACCAACAGTTTGACCCCCGAACACACCGCAGAGAGCTGGGCACGTGCCAAGGCTGCCATGTTGTGTAACAGTACCCCCCTGAGTTCAGTATGTACACAGCTGTCTCTTGCTATGTAGACACTTTTGAGAAGAGAAGCTTTGTCCAGAAATGGACCCCAGCCCGTGGCATTTAGAGTAAGCTGGGGAGAGGACAGACATCCAAGCTGGGCTGAAATTAGAGCAGCACGTGGCTTTTTATATTGCTTGAACTTCTGTCCGTGAAGGAGTTCGGCTAATTACACTTGTGTGAGCGACACAGGCATGCCAGATTAAAATCTTATCTTTAAGTATTATGTGGTCCACTTTCACACACAATTATAGCTGCAAACTTGTACACTCTGTTTGGTAGGATGTGTGGTAAAATATTGGAGGTAGTAAGGGATAAAATACAGGTCTCCAACAGTTGCTCATGTCTTCAGCTGATAACTATTATCTTAGAGGAACAATACGCACTTATCTTAGGCGCACAATATACAGTCTTTGTTGCTTTTTGTTGCTCTCAATTCTCTTCCACAAAACTCCAACAAATCAACAGCACTTCTCAACTCTGATAGACTGGTATAATTAAGTAAACCCACTAAGCAGCCAAGCTATTTAGTAGAAAGCACATTTTGGGGCTTCATGCTACAAGTAGCTTATGATGACAAAGCTTTCATATTAACAGTCGTAATTCACATTAGTTGTACTTCAGGTTTTCTCATTAGCAGAAGCTTGTTAAGCCATATTATCCAAATACAAGAACTGAACAAAAGGTTCAGATTCCAGGTTTAATCAGCCTCTCAATTCTCATTCAATCTATTCAATAAGTTTTTGCAGGCGTGACTTTCTTGAGACCAAAAAAACAAAACAAAACACACACCAGGGTGGAAATACAAAAATACAACTGTCAATGGAAGGACTTGAGTCTTCAAAACAACAACTTTTTACTTTACATTGATTTACACTGCTTAAAATATGCTCACAAACAACATGTCAACCATTTTACAGACATTTTGGGGATGTTTGAAAGGCAAAATAATACATCACTAAAACTATTATCTGTTCAGAGTTTTAATCAGGTCTCATCTAGAATCTTAACAGTCATAGTAGTCAAAACGATGACCTTCTGTACTGAAGGTACAGAACTGATATAACCATCGGGTTAAACTACGACTCCTCCTGTGATCATATATGTCATTAATGACAATGTGTCTAAGCAGGTGTAGAAGATGTATGAATCTGCCTACTGTCCCAATTCGAGCTGCAACTAATTTAACTGATTGATCGTATAATCTATAAAATGTCAAAAAAAAAATGTGAAAAGTACTCATCACTATTTCCCACAACCTCAAATGATGTCTTTAAATTGCATCTATTTGTCAAACTCGCAGCTAAAAACCCAAAGACTCTCCATTTACTAACAAGAATGACAAAGAAAAGCAGCAAATCCTCACATTTAAGAAGTTGTAACCAGCATAATGTTTGACATTTCTGCTTGAAAAATGACTGAACAAAATCGTTGATTATAAAAACAGTTGGTAAATAATTTACTTTCTACTTACTAATTGATTAATTGACTTATTATTGTAGCTCTGGTGCCAACAGAGCAAAATTGACAGCACATAGTATGATCTTATCTTAATTTTACAGCATAAGTTTTAGAGAAGTTACTTAGATGCTACTGGAGGATAGCAGTTGTGTGTATTTTTTTTAAATATTTAAAAAGATAAAATACCCTAAAAAAAAAGTTAAGTTAAGTTAAATTGTGTTAATGTGTTAAAAATGTCATAAATCCGTGCACAAACTGATTGTACAGTACGTCTAAAAACGAAGTCTTGAACAGGAAAAAAAGATGTAGCTAGCCTGGGATAATATTACATAACGCATGCTTTTCACTCCCTGCCACTCTGGAATGAAAAGAGCGCACAGAGGAGGAAAGCATGAGGACAACCTGTAGTTACATAATAAATCATGCTAAGAAAAAAAAAAACCCTGCACACATTAAGTGAATTTAGAGATGGTATGTTAAACCAGCGTCTCCTGTAGAAGACAAATTGACTCTTGGGACTTACTGCATGTAAGAGTGATCTGTACAGAACGTCTTTCTTCCCGTCTCCTGTCTCCTCCATTTTCCGCCGTATGAAGAATCCTCCAAGTTTACGAATGAGGGTGCTGACAACAGAGAAAACACAGAGAGTCTGATCAAGTGGCTTCCAAACTAAACTTTTGACGCTGGCAGCAGCAGCGTGTGTCCTCATCATGTTTAGTTGGCTGCAATTTGGATTCACTGAGATTAAAGAGGAATCACTGTATTGTAGTTATTCCTCTTGAAAGAATTATAATAATTATTGTGAATATTCAATGTGATTCAAACAACAAAGAGTTGCTGACAGCTGAACATAGGTGATTCCCAACAATTTGGAAAAAAGACCGTTTGCATCCAATTCATGCCTTTACTAACAGAATTCTACTAACTTTTGTTCCGAATCTGTCAGTTGTGTACCTCTATATCTGTATAATATTCTTTTGAAGTACTTTTTAAAAAAGATTTTTAAACTCTTCCATAATATTTCCTACTCTGTATCTTATTTAAGAATTAATTTCTGTTTTTTGTAGTAAAGATGGTTCAGGTTGATACTTCTGGGGCCTGTATCATAAGCATCCATGTTCTTATGAAGATCAGTATTAGAACCTCACCTACCATTTGAAGCAGGTGAAAGCCTGTTCAGGCCAAACATTCATGTTGAGATGAGTTGAAACTTGCAACTACCAGCAAAGCAGACTTTTTGTAAACTACTGGTTACTACAGCAACAAATGAAGTTTATGAAAAACAAAAACAAACTGGAGTATCTCCAGTATGGCTTCATTGAAATGGAAAGACCTTTTAAAACATATCTGAAATCTTCGTCTATCTAACACATCTCTCTTGTGTCTTTCACAAGTTTTAAAAATAGACTATGTCAAATTATTCCAAGGAACATGCATGATGCGGTCCCTATCTCTTCGGGGTCCCTGGCTGAGAAAAAATTGAGAACACCTGGTATAGAGGAGCTAGTGTCATTTAAAACAATTGACAGTTTTTTGCAGGCGATGCCATCAGCCAGCTCGAGTCGAGCTGAGAATGGCCAGTTTAGACTGCAACTTTTCCTGGCAACTAAAACCGTTTCATCTCATCATAAATCTTTGTTCTGAAGTGGGTTTTAGGATAAAACCGATTCTTAACCTGTTGTCAGGCTGGCTGTCTGGCCATTAATATTCCCTCAGTGTTAATCTTTAATCTCACTCTTTAGTTCAGCTTTAATTCCTCTCTGATCTATTTCCAGATAATTTCCTCTCTTGTGATATCAAACTGATCTACATGTTTAATCAGAAATACACTTTATTGCCAGATCAAACTTGACATGAGCCTTCGTGTGCTTTTTACCTGAGGATGGGGATGCTTAGGTTGTTTCCAGCAGCAATGTGTGGTGCTTTGATGTTGTGACAGAACAGGATCAAGGTGATGAGCAGGTAGTCGATGTGGGATTTGTGAACAGGCAAGAAGACCATGGGCACATTTTGCTGTAAAGACATGAGATGATTTTAAAATAAATTAGTGAGTGGTTTAAATGACAAAGGATATATGATAAAAGAGCAAAATTTTATCTTGAATTTCAGTTTCCTCTGATTTGAGATATGCAAGATATATAGATAAACATTTACCATATATTCAGCCAAAATGTATTATTACAGTTGTATGATCACTATTCAAGACTGCACTGAAAATGAAAGCATAGCCAAGAGTAAGAAAGATTGTTAACATGACACACAGGAAGCCTTGTTAGCATGTTATCGAGTCATGGAAATGTACTTGTGCAGTGCCTGTTAAAACACAGCTTTCAGCTGTCACGAATATGCATATCAGATCATGTTGTGGCAGTATAATCCCTCTTCTTTGTGAGTGTAGTTGCTGCTGACCTCTGTAGCAGCTTTCTTGACCATTTCCAGCTGGCCCTTGTGGATCTGGATGCTCCAGAAGAAACCATTAAAGAGCCTCAGGAGGACCCAACCTGTCAGCCTGAACAAAAAGACAAGTGAGGATGTGAAACAGAAACAAAGAGTCCAAGACTGTAGCTGTAGCACAGTCTAGTTGGGTAACATAATAACGCCATGCACATATTCCGTGCACTAGAAATGCACCTTCTTATGAAAAAGAAGCCAAAGTAAGATTTCTGGTATACAGTGTCTACCTGATGAAAGGTGGTGAAATGTTCGCCACCATCTCCTGTAAGAAGGCCCTGGCTTTCTGCTTCACTTTACTGACAGCTTTCTGATCCTGGCCAGGCTGGCTGGCTGCAGCATCCGAAACCGTGGCCACCGTCACAATAGCACTCTCCACCCTGCGATGGGACAAAAGTAAAGCACAAACATAAAGCTGCATCTTCTAGCCAACAAACACCATCATACAAAACATTTGAGAGCAGCATTCTATCTGCAACTGGGTCACTACTCAAAATCAAAATACCTGCATTTGATTTGAGCAGCCTATCAAAATTTCACTTAATCTGGTCTCCTTTTGTACACTTTATCCCTGACTGTCATTAGTTGAGTGTTTCCACTCTCTGTATAGTTTAATAATGCTAATGTTTCCCACGTTTGGGGGCACAGTTGCTCAGGTCTTACTTGCTGTTGTTGAGCACGTTGTCCACCATGTTCCTGGTGAACATGTCCTTGTTGACATCTCTCTCCATGACAAACAGCACATAACTCAGCCTGCGTGCCAGCCAGCCCCGCTGTCTGCATGAGCACACACAGAAAAACATGTGCACCGTTATATACACAGGAACATGTAAGAAGAGAATACATTCAAAAACATACTCTATGCTTGGCTACACTAGTGAGTGTATTAACAAAGATTGTGTGGGACATGTTATAAAAATATCTGCAACAACATTAGGGCTGCAGCTAACGACTGTTTTCATCATCGATTTAGATGCCATTATTTTCACAATTAATTGTTTGGATGATAAAAAATTGTGAAAATGTATTATCATAACTGCCAAAGAAATGCAGCAAATCATAACATTTATAAAACTGGAACCAGTAAATGTTTGCTTGAAAAATGAATGAAACAATTAATCGATTATCAAATTAGCAGGCGACTAATTTTCTTTCGACAGACTAATTGATTAATTGACCAATCCTTGCAGCTCTACACAACATTTGATCAAAATCTCTCAAAACAAAATAAAAAGGGTATACTTTAACCGGCCAAACTGTTGAGACAAAACTTGATCTTTGTTGGTTACACTGATTTCCTGGTAATTTAACACATTTTTCAGGAACCAGAGCTCAGCCGTGGCCCACATATCCATTACACACAGCTTTCTCAGTGACAACAATGGCTGTGTTAATGTCAGCTTTGTTCCATCTCGTGGAGCTTATAGATAACACAATGGTGACTGTGTTAGACAAAACTAACAAAACTAACCTGTCTAATTGTCCCATTTTGGCTCCACAATGTCTCTGTCTACATGCTAATACAATGCACAATAAACTGGATATAACCTTTTTTCAGTGTGCAGGTTGGAGAATGATGGCAAATAGCCTTCATTCAGGTGCCTCTGTCCAAAGGATTGGCTTCAACTTAGAAAAAGCAAACTAGATTTACAGCAAAGTGCTTATTTATATTGTTTGCTGTTGAGGTATTGAGGTGTCTTACTGCTAAGGTCAGTCACTGGATGCATGTGGCTGGTCTCCAAAAACTTTAAATTATTCATCCGTCTACCTTTCCACTGGTTCACAGATGGGTCTCTGGACTTAAAGCCATTTATTATCCACAGCTTGTTAGGGAGGCCCTCACCCATCTACACTGTACTACACTGCACTGATCGTACAATAAAGGGGCAGTTAGAGCTGTTACTCTTTTAGAGAGGTGCAATTTAACGGTCATCAGATGCCAAAGCAACACATGAAAGCCAACCAGCTCAACGTGTAGTTTTGAAAGATGACTATGTTCCTCTTTCCACGCTGACAGACTGGAAAGGAATGGAAGTGATACTATAATGGAGTAGACTCTGTTTACCTGGTGTGGGTCTCATTGATGTAGATGACGTTGCGCAGTCCCAGAGATGGAATACTGGTGTTGAACAATCTCTCCTGGAACCCAAACAAAAATGATAATCATTGTGAAGAATATAGATGAGAACTTAAATCATCAATTTAGCTTCAATTTAGAGCCTTAGAGACAGTGATGGGTTTGTAAATGTAAGGAATAAACACATAAAACTATACTGAATTTTACTTTATTGTCTTTGGTGAATACTTTGCTCATTATAGGACAAATATTTGCAAGTGGTGCAGACTGGAATCATCAACATAACTCAAATCATTAACAAAGAGCAGATACTTCATCAACTAAAGCGGGTCCATTCAATTACTTTTTCAGAAGGGCAAGATTTGAAAAAAGTAAGGTGCTAAGGGGGCAGATGTTTACATTTTGTATGTCTGACTATGTCTGAGTTATGAATTTAAACGTGGAAAACAATGCACCTTTTTATGTTTTGCTTCAGCTCAATAGTTTTCACAGTTGGAAAGGAAATGTACAAGAGTACAGGAAAAAAACAACGCACATTTGTAATTAAAAGCAGTTTGTAGTTTTAATAAAGATGATGTTGCATTTGACCTCTTTTTTCATTCAGTATGACTTTCCTAAATTCCCTCTGCTTAAACAGCCTGAGTCAAAACACTTTAAAATAAAAAGTGTGGCTGTGCAGACTTAACTAATGGAAGGGTGAATTAGCCCACTGATAAAATGATCTTCCTATAAACAATGTAAACGCTGGGTCGGATTTGGCCCACAGGCCGCCAGTTGAATTGTCCTGAACTGAAAGTATCTACTCTGTCAAAACAGGAGGTATGTCCAGGCTATTTATAATTTTGAGTTTCCAATAAATAATAGGAAGATACAAAAGTCTGGAAAAGAATAAAAGGTTCTGTAATTTATGTAAAGTAACTGCCTGGGGGAGGAATGTCATTTTTGGTTTGAATGTAAATATACAAGCACTGCTGAGAACAGAAAAAGGTACCTGCCAAAATGCTTTGTAAACCTTATGTCTACGTTTTAAATTACATTGTTATTGCAGACAGATAAAACAAGGGTTTTATGTCAGCTAGGTGCATTTTTGAGTTCTGCCTCTGTTTAAATGACTTCGTCTGTGCTAAAGCTCTGTACTGGTTGTTTACCATTGTACTGCTGTTTTGTTTTACTTCATATCATGATATGTGGTCTTGATTAAGTAAAATCTAAATACAGATTCCAGATGAGCAGTCATTACAGACCCAAACAAGTCATCATTGTCTTATCTTGAGATACTGTGTCAGACCATCCTAAAAATTACACAAAGTCAGTCTGGTCTAATTTTGCTTGGCTGTTATTGATACAGTAGTTCAGAAGAAATTGTCATTCTGCTGCCATTTCATTATCTTTTCACAGAATAATGCACTGCTCATTTTCTTTCAAGTCAGACTGGACTTCTTGCGTCTTCAACCAGCCACAATAAATTGTTTGTGTCATGTGCTGTACACTGCATACTGATGCTTTTCTTCTTAATCATAAACATTTACATTAGAACAAATAAGACCCGGGACCGGACTAGACTTTAGCGAATGATCTCATGCTTGAGTTAATAAGTTGTAGTGTAACTTTACCCAGCTCTGTGGTGTACAGGAGTGACAGCAACGGCCCACGAAGGGCCTCTTTCTGTTCAGCAGACCCTCTTTCCACGTGCTGGTAACGCAGCGCAGGACCGAGGGGCTGGTGCTGCGGTCCTTGAAACACATCCACACGTGAAAATTGTTAAAGGTAAAGGAATAACACAGCATACAAGAAATTACTGTTCAATGGAGGATATGTCTGCTAGACATGATTAAACATTTATTATGACAGAATGTGATACTGATCCTACTGTATAAAAGCATTATGAAGATAAACTGTTGATCTGGGTCTGTGGCTTACCGAGTCTTCATTAGGATGTTTCCAGCGGTTACTCCACTGCTCTCCATTGTTGACCTGCAGCAATAAGCCATCTGACACCTCCATATTCTCTGCTGTCCTTTCCTCTCCTCTCCCTCAGGATCACACACCACTCGCTGGCAAGCTGTCAAAACACAGAGATATCATGTCATATCATGTCATATCGTATCATATCTTTTACCTAACATTAGACAATATCTCACGCCACTTTTTGTGTGGCACCACAGATCAGATCATACTTGAAGAAACTTAATCGATTAATGGAGCAGAAGAAAACTAATCACCATCTGTTTAGGTAATTGATTAATTGTTTCAGCAAAAAGTGTTTTTTTGTTTGTTTGTTTGTTTTTTTGTTAAATGCTGATTTCAGCTTCTTAAATGTGGGGATTTGCTGCTTTTCTTTGTTATTTATGAGTCTGGGTTTTGGACAGTTGGTTGGACAAAAGAAGCTACTTGAAGACGTCATTTTGAGCTCTGGGAAATTGTGAGTAACATTTTTTACCTTTTTTTTTTTTTTTTACATTTTATAGGCTTAATGATTAATAGTGCAAATAATCAGCAGATTAATCGATAATGAACATAACTGTAAATTGTAAACCTACTACTGACACACTACAGGCAGATTATTGCAGATTAAGAACTGAATTGAGTTGCTAAATTTGATCACCTAATTATTTCATTTTCACATCTAGATATTTTGTTTTTACCAAAATGAACTCGCTTATATCGCTTTCTAGACAAGTAATTCTAAACCAGGTTAGTGTGAAAATAACAAGATGCTCAAAATTTACTAGAATACAGATTAGTAGATACATATTTATCTTTGAATGTATCATGTCTTAAGTAAATAAAATGTGCAACAATCATCAGATTTCTTCTCGACAAAGGCATCATTATTGGTTCTGTAATATCTACATGAAGCTCTCAACATGTGGCAACATCTGCCTAGGCTAAGCATTTTGAGTGCACAAGCATGGACCAGCCTCGCTTCAACAGGAAAGCCAAAGGAAGCCAATAACTAAAATACAAATGTGTGCCCCTCCCACATGATGCATCACCTTGCTATTATGAGTTGGGTTCAGCACCTGTTTGCTCCAGTTAGGCCAGATTTTCTGAGTAGTGCCAGGGTTACATTGTTCCACTTGTCCCCAGACGCTTTGGATACAA
Source organism: Lutjanus campechanus (assembly GCA_027495735.1). Taxonomy (NCBI): domain Eukaryota; kingdom Metazoa; phylum Chordata; class Actinopteri; order Lutjaniformes; family Lutjanidae; genus Lutjanus; species Lutjanus campechanus. Next base: position 30,049 of record JAJHUR010121637.1, on the reverse strand, counting down.
TTACTGAGCTGTCTGCTGTGGTTCAATAACTAACAATAAACCACAGCAGAGCTTATTATACATTACTCAAACACGTGAGACTGAGCCACCGTGAGAACATACAGGTGACAGTCCTACTTACAAGTCTGGATGGATTTATTCATGCTGGTTTAACTTTTGCCCCTCCTTCATGCACACTCATATATCATCTCATCATTTGTTTACTTGTTGAAGTCACACTTATGCTAGTAAGCTATTTCAAATACCCATAAACCACAGTTCATGAGTGGGAGGAAGGGTTCCTCATTTTATGAGCCACTCATACATCAAACAATCAACTTCCGTATATATATTAATCATGAGTGTTCACACAGGTGCTTCAAATGTACAGAAGCTGAAATCTAATGAACTTTGTCAAACTAAATTCTTCCTTCCTAAAGATAAATATTAATAAAACAGCACTCAGTGATGCTGCCATCATAGCAAGCAACAAATAAATAATTTCTTTAATCCATTTCAGTTGCAGTTACATTAAACTTGCAGGTTTCCATTATAGTAGCACTGATCAGTTCATCACAAGTCAGACAGTTTTTCTGTGAGCACACAGCTCTTGAACTGAAGGACTAGAGCGGGTACTCTAGATTCAAAATGTCGAAATCACACCTCATCAAGTTGTACAGCTCAACTATAATAAAATATTAGGGAACCTGGATGTTACCCAGATGAGGTTTGGGATGAGTCACCTTTGTATTCACTGTAGCTCCATAAATATCTGTTAGAGGTAAGTTAACTATTGGGTCATTGCTCAAAATCAGTATTGTAGCCAGTACCGACCCTGATTAGGGCTGGGCTTTGTTAGGGAAGAACTGGGGCTATTTCTTAAACATTTTACAGGGAATTCATTTGTCTAATAGTTAGTCTATAGTGAATATTATCTGTAGACTTAAAAGGTTATTTTCTAATACTTTAACTGTTTTTGTTTAGATGTTGTATAACTGATTTATTTTGCTGATATTTTGTATTGATGTTCTGGTGATTACCACACTTTAAAATACTATTTCAAGTCATTATGTGGCCAACGTCACACGTTATGGTCCCACAGCACACTGGTCACTGTCTTGTTAACCTTTTATTGTACTGGAGGTGTGCAGCATCTGGGCCCCAAATACCTACAAAGACAATAGAAAACTTTGACATTGCCCCACTCTGTCTGTTGTTTCCCCAGTTGTTTTCTGTCTGCTTATAAGCAGGTGAATGAGGTGGCCACTCCAATGGGGCTTGGTTCATTTGTTCCCACATTCTGAACATTTCAGTGATGGCTGAAAGAAACTTGTCTGGAGCCCTGCTCAGTAAGCGCAGATGGGAGCAACCGGCCATGAGTAACATCTCCTCTAACATGTTACTTGTGATATTTTAAATAAGAACAGCTTTTCTGAAAATGCAAAGAGAGCACAAAGGTAATCAACACAAAACACCACAGTCAGTGCCTCTTATTGGTTTGGAAATAGGTTAGTGAGTTATTTAATGAATGAATGGTTTCACACCAAACATTGTAAAGTATATGTGTCATTTAAGAATCAGAGTGGATCAATGTTTTTGTGAACAATGCCTCTGAGAGAGTTGGCAGACATGTGGGCCTCTTGGCTAAATGTTTCTGCCAAACTAGTATCCAGTGGAGGCTGAATGCACTTTGAGCCATTGCCCTGTGGTAGTGTTATGGTGGTAGTAGGTGATACGCACACTGATGAGCGGAACTTTCAAAAGGGTCAATGCCCGAGAGTACTCCTCTTGATGGGGTGACTTTGTTGGAAGCATAACAAAGAAGATGGAGAATGAGGAGCCATGGGGATTAGGTAACACTAACAGGTGAAGGTATCCATAATGAAACATTCAAGTTTCCATGCAAGCAAATATATTGACTAATGTAGGATAGTAAGGCTATATTGACATTGACTTTTTTTTTTTTTTAAATTTAGACGAATAATCAAGTAATTTTGCCATTTTTCCATCTGCTTGGGTTAATTCTAGCTACTTTTATTTTTATTTTATTACAAGGAAAGCAAAAAGCATCAAATTTACTCATAAAAGGATACTTTTTTCAAGTTGGCATTTTCTTTGTTTTTCTAATATCCCAATAAATATCATACCATGGACTTTTTTATCGTGGTATTATTGCACCTTGAGTTTTTGGTATTATTAAGTCCCTGCTCGATGCATAAAATACAACATTATTTATTGGTTTATTATATTTAGTATAAATAATCTTAATCTGAAAAGTAACTTAGGATATAAAAAATGTAGTCGAGTATAAAGTACAATATTCCCCTCTGAAATGTAGTGGTCTAAAAGTAGAAAGCAGCAGCAAATGGAAATGCTCAAAGTACAAGTACGTCAAAATTTCAATTTAGTATAGTACTTGAGTAGGCTAAATGTACTCTGTTACTTTTTGTTTTTAATTATTTTATTGTGCTGCTCACATACCAAGAAAAAAAACATAACATGGCAGTACCCCAATTTGAAAATCATTAATTCATTCTGTACAAATAGCTGTATTCATTTCTAAAGCTGGTATCAGCAGTGAATGATCATCTCCTACTAAATCACATGTTATTTATTTTTTAGATTATAAAAACGTCACGGTTCATGCACACTGTTCATGACTAGGTTAATCCGCCTCACACGCTCCAAGCTGTCTGCAAAAAGCAGGTCAAACAGAAGAAGTCTCTGTGACAGATGGGGCGTGTAGATAACTACCAGTGCAGACAACAATGGCTCAAACCAGGCAGGCTGATGTCTGGCTTGACCACAAAGTAACACTGTTTTGTTTGGCAAACGTTACAGTCTCCTCATCATGCTTGGTTAAGTGGGTCTTGTGCCTCCATTTGCAGGTTTATGCTAAGTTTTAAACGATGACTTATGCCGTTTCTCCCACCGTCTCCTGCACACTGCATGGCATGCTGCCCAACCTCATGAGGCGAACCTGACGGTAGAGCTTAAAGAACTCGCGATACCTGATTTTAGAATGGACTCCATTTAGCCTGATGTTAGATACGTTAATGAGCAAGCGGTTAACGTTAAATCAATTAGCTAGTTAATGTCACTGGAGCAGACATGGCGAGCCAAGGTTAGATGTTAAATCCCATACTGTCAAGGGTCCTTTTGAACTCAATGTCAATGTAAAGTTGACCGGCTAACATGAGGTTTTGCCCCTAAAATCGTCCAATATATTGGCTTAGCTTTACCAGTCACATCTGTGTCGATGACATCGTGTAAACTAATGTTACAGTAGAGTGACTGTTTCCATGACAATAATGGCCGGCCGGCATTAGAAACAGTTACTTTGGTGTTGGCGATGCAGCTAGCAGCACTAGCTCGCTAATAGCCAGGCTCGCGAGAACAAAATCTCACTTACCTTGAATGTTGTGGCTGACTCATATCTCAAAAATAAATTAACCTAGTCGACAAAACTGCAGCCAGCCTTTGGGTTCTTTGGTGACCTTCGGTCTCCCTACACCAGCTCCAGTCTCCTCCGAGGACTGGACGGCACAGCTCTGTCAGACAAAAAATGTGTGACAGGAGGCAGGACCGCTCGTGTTTTGGTACAACGGCGATCTGCCAGCAGTGCTGTTCTGTCGGCAGTCAGGAGATGGCAGCACTGTGGCCCCACATCTATGGTCTGACAACTCTGCCGTCGTGTCAAGAAGGGAACTCCAGACCCGCGAAAGATCTCGCGAGAGTGACTATTCCAACCTAAACCAGTATCTTTTCCTAACCCTAGCCAATTGTTTTCTGTCCCTAAAACTACCAGGATTATCAGATTATTAAACACCTTTATTTAGCAAAAGATGCAGACAAACGACGAAACAACTCGTATAAAACTCGCGAGAACTCCACATGTCAAGGGTTCCCTTCTAAACACGGCCTCGTCTGCATTTTTTTTTCCTTTTTCTTTTTTTTTTTGCGGTTGTGTCTATGGTCTAGAGGGGAACCCCAGAACCACGAAAGATCTCGCGAGTGTGATCATTTTAACCCAAACCACGATCTTTCCTAACCAGTAACATAATTAGTTCAAACAACGTGCATAATGAAGAAACAATGTGTACTAATTTCTTGAGAGTTTTGCAAATCAAGGGTTCCCTTGACACTACCATTTTTGCCATTCATGCACAATCAGTTTTTTAATGACATAAAGCCTATCTGTATGCGTATCAATCAACTAGTAACACTTCAATAATTTTGCATTTTTATTTTGAAGGCCTGTTATGATTTTGGATTTGTTATGACTACAGTAATAAAATCAAATGTCATTTTGATGACACCAAAACAAACAAAGGAATATTACAGGGATAAATGAATATAAGAATAAATCAATTTTTTTAAAACCTAGTCCTGTGCAGCATATGACTCTGACACAAAGAACAAACATTTTGAAAATTACAGTTCTGGAAACCTAGATGTAGTGCGTCCTCCAGTGGTCGGATATTTATAATACATCAACTTGGAGCGTACCACTATGCTATGGTGGTGGGAATCGATTCATACTCTCAGTATGACTTTAAAGGCGCAGTAAACTATAGATATAACGACAGATATAAGATATTTCCATTTTAAATTACATTTGAATACATACTGTCACTTTGCACTTCGCATTCGTAGCTATATTTACGATTTTGTGATACTGTCACAGTTGAGTCACCCGTGACGATAGCTATAATGGTAGCGACTCAACCTTTCTATTTCCTTCGTTTCTATCAAGCTAGCGGCAGCCATGAGGTAAGCTTGATGATTGGCATTTAAACATGTGTTTTTATTCTAATCTAAAGATGTACAGGGTTATTGGCTTTGTTATTTAAGTCAAGGGAGAAGACTCGGACTGAAGACCGTTCAATTGGGAGTTAAATTGGCCTATTTCTGCCAGGATGCACGTAGTGTTAGGGCCCGTGTTGCTGAGCTAACCTAGCTAAGTTAACGAAGACATGTCACAACATGTAACAGACGCACCACAGGTCCTTAGCGGCGAATGAACTGGCAATAATGCAGTCTTTTAGCAAGTTTCTCAATGTTGGCCGAGTAAGCTGATTAGTAGACTCAATAAAGGTACATAAAGTAATTAATTACAGATTCATATTGTTTAGGTGCTCTCCTCCTGCGTCTCGGTGGCGTATTATGGTAGTCCTCACACACTCCAGCTGGCTAAAAGATTATTAATTATTTCTGTCAGCCATTTTCATTTTGTGTTTTTCTATTTTAAGCTTGCTAGTTAAAGGCAAACCTAATGACAGTCCCAGCGGACAGTCTCCTTTCATAGTTTCAATTAACTTAATACACACCTGTCAGTCAGTCACAAATTGATGCACCTTTTTTTCTTTTCTTTCTTTTTTTAAGAATCAACCACAAACACGGTTTAAACCCATGAACCTTTTAGTTCGCTCAGCTGATTGGCCGAAATGATTGAATATAGAATATTGAGGAATATACTCATTAGGTTAATTGCCAGGTGTGCTTGCCTTGCCAAATTCACTCAATATACGACTATATAAACCTAAATGTTAAAAGGTGTGTTTTATGCAAGGAGTTGAAGACAGAATGCAACAGCCAAGGCTGGAAAGTCACCTTTAGTGTCTTAAAATATAATAGACATCACATTAAAAAAAAACAGGAAAACAGCAGATCACATGGCAATAATTGTAGAACAAGTTTGACATTGTGTAAAACATGGTCAATAGAGAAGCTTGTAGATTAATGCCGCTTGGTCATGAAACGTATTGCACTGCGAACAGAAGATCCCGTAAATATCTTTTCCAGTGCTACACTTTGTGAAGCAACTCAAACTCGGTTTGTTTAGTCTTGTCAATGATGGACAAAGCTTTCCTATGTATCACTAGACTGTAAAGGTCATCCAATTAAGGTGTCAGAACAAATGAGACGATACAGTACTACTTGTGTAGTGTAATGAACTCTGATCTTTTATAGTGAATCTTAAAGGTTCCTTAGCACTATATGTATCTCACATGCCACAAAACTAATGTGTTGTTGTCTGTCCAGCATGCTCAGGCTCCAGAAGCGCTTGGCGTCCAGCGTCTTGCGCTGTGGCAAGAAGAAGGTGTGGCTCGACCCAAATGAGACCAATGAGATTGCCAACGCAAACTCTCGTGAGTTCTTTGCATTTGAGAGGGATTTTTTTTCTGTAGATTTGTGTGTTCAGGGTCCCACAGGCCAGCATCTTTATTATTGCCTTGTTTGTACCACAGGCCAGCAGATCCGAAAACTGGTGAAGGATGGACTGATCATCAGAAAACCTGTGACGGTTCATTCCCGTGCTCGCTGCCGCAAGAACACACTGGCACGCCGCAAGGGACGTCACATGGGTTATGGTGGGTAATTTATTCACGTCATGTCCCTTTTTCCACATTTCTTCAAAATGCATCACTTTAATTTGCTCTCAGCTTTTAAAACTGATGTAATTTACCATACTAATCCCGTTCAGGTAAGAGAAAAGGTACTGCCAATGCTCGTATGCCAGAGAAGTTGTCATGGATGCGGCGCATGAGAATCCTGCGCCGTCTTCTTCGTCGCTACAGGGAGTCCAAGAAAATTGACAGGCACATGTAAGTGTGAATGTCAGCCCAAATTGCTTGAGAATAAGCCAGTGAAGTTTTAATTCCATTAATCAGACAGAGGCATCTTGTTTTTTGAGACATTTAGAAGTATTTTCTGCTTCCTCCAGGTACCACAGTCTCTATCTGAAGGCCAAGGGTAATGTCTTCAAAAACAAACGCATCCTGATGGAGCACATCCACAAACTGAAGGCAGATAAGGCTCGCAAGAAGCTCCTGGCGTAAGTTGCTTTTTCATCCTGTTTGTTAATTTGAATAATAACTTTCCTGCCATAGTTTATAGACATTTTTTCCATTAGTTTACTGTGTTGCCGTCAAATTAATTTCCGCCATCTCCACTTCCTTTTACCCGCCCAGTGACCAGGCTGAAGCTCGCCGCTCAAAGACAAAGGAGGCTCGCAAACGCAGAGAAGAGCGTCTCCTGGCCAAGAAAGAAGAGATCATCAAGAACTTGTCAAAGGAGGAGGAAACTGCAAAAAAATGAATCTAAACTAACAGTTTTTCTTGTTAATAAATTTGGATGAAAGACAGTTATTGTTTTATTATTGTCTACAGCTGATGCCAGTTGTAGAGCTGCAAAGATTAATCGACTGTTAAATTACTTGTCAACTATTTGATAATCGATTAACAGTTTTGAGTCATTTTTGAATAAAAAAAATGTCCAAATTCTCTGATTTCAGTTTCTCAAATGTGAATATTTTCTGGTCTCTTTCAACCTCTTTGACAGTAAACTGAATATCTTTGAGTTGTGGACGAAACAAAACATTTGAGGACATCATCTTGTGCAGTGGAAAATGGTTATCAACAGTTTCACCTTTTATTAATATTTTATGGATCAAACAACTAATAGATTAAATAGCAAAAGTAATCAACATTAAAAGTAATCGTTCGTTGCAGCCCTAGTCAGCTGCTGTCATTTAAAAATGTTTAAAATGAAACGTGACCTCACCCTAAAGCAGTAACCTTCTCTATTTCTAATAAAGGTTAGTACATTAATCATGTTCATATGTTTTCTCTGCTGCTTTGGTTTGGTATTTCTCAACAGTCCAAAAGGTGGCAGCACAGCACCAGTATCAAATTCTACAATAACATCACATGTCTACATTTATTTCAGTCATCCAGATGGTTAAAACACTAAAAGATCTCCACAGATTTAATCGACCTAATAGACTATTTTGCCACTCATCCCAGAGGCTTCATCAGTTTCATTTACAGTATTTAATCTCACTGTCATCAGCTTCAAAAGATGCCAGCTTCTAGGCAACAAAGGATACTACATAACCTCTCATACTGAAGATTTGCCATTTTTATCTTTTATTGCAGACCATTATATTCCTAAAGTATTTCATTCTAACTTGTTTGTGTGAGTTTGAGTTAATAGCAACAGATTTGCCACTCTGTCAAAATGTATCTTTTATAAGGCACTTTCAAAAACATTCACATATATAATGGTTTCTCCCTTGCTGAGGCAGGGAGTTTTGAACTTCACTGAACACAGTTTATTTATACTCATGTTATTTTTGACTGCACTTTCCAACCACTCTCAGGGTTCACACGGGTGCTGGAAATCCTTGAAAACCCTTTTAATATAGTGTTTTCAAGGTTTGAAAAGTGGATTTTGGATAAAGGGCTTGAAACTGCTTGAAATTATAATTGCGGTACTTTTATGATAAATTGCTACCTGGCTGAATAGTTAAATTTTAAAATAAAATTTTAATATAATGTAATAAGTGCAATAAAGGCTTAGTCACACTATATAGGATCCCACATAGACAGGTGACAAATTTTGAAACATGAACTTGAAGTCAAAGAAGTCAAATAGTCGTGTTTTGAGTATATTTGTTTAAACGTGGAATTAACCACGGCTGTAAAATGCTGGAAAAGCTTGAAAATGCACCTTGAAAATAAGTGCTTTAATTTGACTTTAAAAAATATGTAGGAACCCTGCACTCTCCAATCTCTGCAACAAGCCAAGTTGTGACCCCATGAATGATGGTTGAGGGGCTCATGGATGTGTCCAGTCGGCTAGCAGGGAGGGGTGAAGTTGCACATGGGTGTCACTGCACAGAAGCTCCTCATCATGCTGACTTTTAGATCATCTATCAGTGCTCCTTATTTGCACACAAAGTGCTGCAGCATCTGTTCATCCCTGTCCGAACATGATGTCTTTACACCACTGATTCCCAACCTGGGGATCCCAACCCCCACTAGAGGTCACCAAAGCTTCACAGGGGTCACAAGGCCTTCTTCATTTTTAAGGGGTGGAAGAAAACTCAGCTGAACTTTATCTAAACTTTTCATTAATTATTGGGAAACAAAAACCTTAGATTATTTTTTAATATATAAAGTTGAAAAAAAAAATCTCACAAGATAAGGGAACAGTGAGAGCCTTCACTCTCTGTTAAACAGCTTCATCCCGCTTTAGAAAAATGCATAATTAAAACAACCCAATAGAGCAATGAGAAGAAAACAATGAATTTGCCAAAAAAAGAGAAGCCTATTAAGTATGTATGATTAATAAAAAATAAATAAAAAGTATGTAATACAGACAGATTTGTATAAAAAGTTCCTCATCTGATGCAATATTCACATGAAATCTGCTCACATTCATTCAAATTGCTTGTTTTACACAAACTTCCTGCAATTATTGTGTTCACTGTCCACGCTCATTGTACAGTTTGTCAGTCGCTCTGTACTGTTATTGTTGTGCATTAAATATAATATGAAATATCCATAAAGTATGTCAGTCCTGGGCCATTAATTTAGTCAATGACTAATAAAAAGGGTCTCTTGAGGAAAAAGGTTGGAAACACTGTCTTACACAACCGTTCGTGTCAAACCAGAATTGTCCAAATGTTTCCATTATTTGCCTCAGCAGCCACTCTAGGTCTTGATTTGCCTCTGTGTGTGTGTTTGGTTGTGTACTTGTTAGTCTTCATGTGTTTGTTTCGTCCATGAGTCATCAATTTATCCACTTAGCTGTATGAGCAATCACTTGGTATCAGTCACTTTGAATTCAGTTTTAGTTGACTGCAGTTGACATTGAAGCAAAACCTCAGCGAGAGGTGAAGAACACGACAAACTCCGTCTTTTCAGTGTGGACAGCTAACTTCCTGTCTATCACTGATTGTCCCCGGCTGACATACAGATGAGCCCACACACACAATTATAATTAAATGCCCAAGTTTTATTAATAAATGATTCAGCAGTTAATAAATAATTTTCTTCATAAATTATTTTCACCGCTTCACTTTTCCTGAAGGCAAGCAACAAAGCCACAACAATATCACACCTTCATGAAAACACCGGCCATGCTCCAGCTTACAACTACTGTCAGCCACATTAAACCTGTGCTGCTGACGCTCCAGTCATCCAGTCATTCTCACTTCTCGCTCGGGCCTTGAAGGATTCCTTCTGTTATGCTCCCCAGAGAAGGTGTGACTGAAGTGTTTGCAGATGCAGCCGTCGCTAACCAGGACAGACAGGCTGCTGTGTGAGTCTGTCTGAGGATATAAGAACGAGAATTAGAAGGATTCAAAGCAGATTATACTCAGCAGTTCAGATCATATGTGGATGGCGCTGAAACCTGAATTTAAATGACAAACATGTATTAATGCCTTAATAGTCAGGAATCTAGAAATACACATGACGTTTTATGAATAACTGGATTGTTGAACCTCCTTATTTTTCCCCACAAAACTTGCCTTGGAGAGTTCACTGGCAGGTGTTTTCCTGTCTAAAATCTGGGTTGTAGTAGCTGCTTCTGTTTGTGGATCATGTACCATCATGCATAAACAATAGTCCACCCACGCTTTAGTTTAGAGGCCGACAGTAAAGATCCCTCATGTTGAAAAATCTGGGTTTCAAAGGCCTTGAGGAGCTGGAGCGAAGGTTTACGCAGCATAATGCATCTGTTTACCTTGACATCCTGAATTAATCTTGATACACCTTCACATACTTTAACTGAAATGTGGTTTAAATGTACAAACCCGTATTCCAAAAAAGTTGTGATGCTGTGCCAAACATAAATAAAAAAACACAGTACATACACAATATATTTATTGTTCAATGTGGTAAACCTTTTTGTTTTTTGTAAATAAACACTAGTACAACTAGTACAACAACAAAGAACCTGGACGGTTGAGCACCTGAAGTCGAAAATCAAGCAAGAATAGAAAGAATTTCACTTTCAAAACTTCATCAGTTAGTGTCCTCAGTTCCTGAACACTGACAGAGTGTCATTAAAAGTAAAGGTGACATAACACAGTGGTAAACATGCGCCTGTCCTGACTTTTTTGGAATGTGCTGCAGAAAATCAAATTGAGGAATGAGTGTATATTTACAAAAAACAATAAAGTTTATCAGCTTGAACATTAAATATCTTGTCTTTGTATTGTGCTCAATTGAACTGAAAACGACAAAACCACCATTATAAATAAATGTGAGATCTACTGTAGATAGATGTCGTAGGGTTTGCTGAAGGGGAAAACAGGCTCTGTGCAGTGAGGCCATTTTGTAGCTCAGTTAATGTATTTCTTCATTACCAGGAGGCACTCCTATTTCCTGAAGCGTGAGCCTTAATGGGATTAGATAAGGAGAGGAATATGAGATGAAACGGAGCGGCGCTCTTTATTACAGTTGGCCTTCAACCCAGGCAAAACAAATGGAGCACGCTCAAGAGTTCAGGGGATCCTTAATAACAATTGAGACAAGGAGATGGAAGTAATTAAAGGGAGATTATTTTTAAATATAAAAGCAGTTATCTAACATCTAAAAGATTACCCCGAACTTCCCACTATGACAACCCCATTGTGCATTGTGTCTTGTCTCCCTTCTTTGATTAATACGTTTGACTCTAATATACAGCCGTGAACTTGAGTCACATGACTTACAGTGAAGTCTGACACCAATGACTTTACTTGGATTTGAGCCCTTTTACTTGAAAGTACTTGATACTTTCCCCATCAAGTGTGCCACAAATCAATTAATTTCCTTTCATTTCCTGCATCAACTGACATTTTTACGCTATTCATTACCAGCAAGTCGACACTCTATTCCCCAGATCCACTTTGTCTGAACCAATCTGACAGCATCCAGTCAAGTTGCAGAGAGAAACACAAAGAACTAATATCATGTTACTGAGCTCCAGTTGGAAAAAATTATACCAAAGATAAATTAGTTTGTGTACAAAAACTATGTGGCAGTCAAAGCCAATAGAAATTATGGACACGGTAGACAAAATCTCCAAAATGGGGCCTTCATCCACCCTCTCCAGCATGAGCTGCTTGCATTATAATAGCCTCAATATAATAGCCTCAATATAATAGCCTTATAAGGACAGTGTAGCATAGTTAAGTTAACAGGATAACATTACTGAAAGGCTGGCTAAAGTTGTACTTGCTAGTCTGGCTAGTTTCTCACCTTTGTCTCGTTCAGCTTCCCCTGCTTCCTCACACATTTTTTGACCAGAAATTTGCCCATTGCCTCTCCGCTCCTTTTATTTTCTTGTTCTCTCTGTACCCTGGCTTTTATTTTATTTTTTTTACACCCCTGAGGCATTTTGACTTAGCTATTCAGTCCAATTTTGCATATGCACATCTTAATGTCTTGACCACACTATTTTCACAATAACAGCAGTAAGTTAAAATGTGTTTTAATGATAGAAATACATTTATTTATCATACAAATGCACCCATAGACCTTTGCGTGAGCCCCGTCTGGGCCAGGGTCATCTATACCCTTTGGACTGAGAATTACAGATGTAGACGCAACAATTTACAACTATGCTTGACATTTGAAGATGCACAAAGAGCAGTAAGTCCAGGGTATGTTGTTAAAATTATTGTTTAGGACTCAAAACTCAAAGTTTAGGACTTGATTTGATGCAAGACTCGAGTGCAAAGACTGGGGACTTAATTGTGTCTTGCAAAACAACGACCTGGCCCCACCTCTAACATGCACAAAATGTTCACCTGCCTATAAAGTGACATCCTCATCCCACACTGTCAGTCTTCTGCACACAATTGCTGGGTAGATTTATTTTCAACTCTAATTGCTTTGGTTTATATCTGGAGTGATATAATCCAATCAGAAAGCATGATAAAGATTCAGCAGGTTTAATTCTCCTTCTCATCTTTTTCTCTTTCAAGGGACTGAAGGAAGGATTAATAACACGCAGTGATACAGATCACAGATCTATCAGTGCTGTCAGATCTTGTGTCCAGATAAATGCCTCATCCCCGTCTACTAAAAACCAGGTCAGGTGCTTTTGTCATTTTTACACTGCTGATATACAATACAGCAGTCAGCTGCTGCTTATGAAAAGGGTGAACATTCTCATCTCCTGGATTCTCATCTCCAGCACACATTTCACACTGTCATTGCTTTAATGTTTGTCACTTGATGTACGTCATTTATCGTACTTACTGTAACCCCAAACACGGTCTTATCCTAAAACTACCCAAGTAGTTGCTTGGATGCAACTTGGCTGTCCCGTTCAGAATGCCGTGCCTTTGCAGTGCAGCCTCCCGCCCTCTGTCTCTGCTAAGGGGTCTCATTTAACATTTTAATTTCACTCCTAAAATACTGTTTAAGTGGTACAAATGCAATTGTCAGTAATGATTTGGAAAGTAGTGCCGCAGCTTACAGTAAGAGCAGACAGAGCTTAACAGCAAACCGAGCGAAATGGATCAATACAGCTATAGGCAGTGCCAGATACAGCAAAGTAAACTAAATGCTTCATTTAATAATAAATGAGTCAGCTCTGCTCATTCATCAATACCTGATTAAAATGCTGAATAAATCTGTTCTCTGCTGCATGATCAGATGATTCATTTTGTCACTTTTTTTGCAAGAAGTGTGTGAAATTTAATTAACATATTCAGTGCTTGGTGTTTCAGATGCAGTTTAAAATACAAACACAACAAGGATGAAAAGAGAAACAAACCTCAGAGGACAAATGTAGAGGAGAGCGCGAGTTTAAGTTCAGGGAGAAGACATCGTACTGTACATCATTAACCGTGATTGATGCTTTAGAGGTGAAATTTAAAGATTATGATCATAATCTGCCGAGATAATTGAATTTGAGAGTGGCAGTTACGTTTGGATTTCTTCACCAAGAAACTACTCACAGCAAAGAGACAGAATTTCTCTTCAAACACATTCTTCACAAACCTAAAATCTGTTTAATAGAAGTGTGAAAATCATGGACGACAGTTTTCCTTGCATCTATCATCACAAATTTTTGCCATAACTATGTGTGTTCTTGAGCTCGAAGGCCAGATGGATTCCCTCATTAAAAGAAAAAACATCAAGCAAGCAAAACAACCTGATTTAGAGAGGGCCGTCTGGATGACATTACTAATTTCTCATGTCTAATCGATGGAAGAAACCGATTCTAATCATTAGAGAACACGCCGAGTCATGAAAGGGCGCCACCGCATTTTAATTACACTAAACAATTGTAAAAGGCAGTAGGGTCATGGGTAAAAGAATGTGTAACTGTCAATAACAGAGATGCAATTTCAAGAACTTTTTGGAATAGATGGAAAGACTAAAAAATCATTTAGGATGGAGATGCATGCATCCTGTAAATGTAGTCACTTACTGTCCAATCTTCTGATACTTTGTATTTCCACTTCATGCAGCACAGACAGTTTCATCTGTCTTTCAAGAGAAAGGTTTTTTTCACACTGTCTTCATCTCTCTGCTCACTATTTTTCTTTCTCTGTCCTGCCCACCCTCTTTCTCAAAAGCTTGCACTTTCCTTTGTAAAAACATACCAGGCGAGGCGAGACTTATTACCAACTCTTTCCCTGTCTTGCTGATTCTTCAGTATGCTGAATATTCTGTCTTTTTCATCTCTCTATTTGTCATAACAGAGTTGTTGACTTGGGCGGCGAGAGGAAAAAGTTGCTTCAGCTGATAGCAAGCAAAGCATGTTTAGCAAAACAGAACAGCTCCAATTATCCTCTAATCCCTGCGCCTTGAAGGCACAAACCCCAAAGTCTGTGACACACTTCAAATTGAATAGATTAGTTTTGCTGCTTCACACTAGGACAGGACATTTTAGACGGTCCTTTGTGGGAATACGACTAAATTGAGGGCTTGACTGAATTGAGTCTATCGTCAGGAAAACAATAGGCTGCTGGAATGTGAAGCATGCTTATATATAGGCAGAGAAAAGAGCTGAGGCGGAGTAGCTGAAAAATTAATATCTCCAGATCCACAAATGCACCGTAGTATGAGCCGTGGGGAGAGAGAGAGCGCAAAGGAAACCTGTCCTGTGGATTTCAAATCCTTTTCTTAGCGACTTAATGGATTTTGAAGTTTGCTTTCAAGATTTTAGAGCATGTTGGATTTGGAAACCATTTAAGGGCTGAGGTTGGAGAGGTGAAGCATTAAGAGGACCTGTGGCAACACACTGTCCGATCATATATGCCTGAGAGGGAGCACACAGCTCTCCAGCTGAGGCGAGGGTGCTGCAAAAAGAACATTTAGTCCTCTTTAGATCCCAGTGTCTGTTGTGTGTTGCCCTACAAATACAAACCTCCATAGTACCTGTTTGTTCAAAACTGGGTTCAAAAATCTGACTTTTTGATCCTTAATGTATCATATAGAAGAATATTACGACTAACTGTTTCCCTTAACCTGACCAGTTGGAGTGGATGGCCGCCCACCATAGAGCCAAGGTTCTTCTTTGCAGCTGTCGCCTTAGTATTTGCTCCTGATGGGAACTGTTGGCTCTCTATAAATAATGTAATAAAGAGTACAGTTGGACCTGCTCTGTATGAAAAGTGCCTTGAGATAACTTATGATTTGGCACTATATAAATACATTTATCTTGACTTGAATAACAAAATGACAGAAAACATCTTTTGGAAAAATTTATTTGACATGTACTTTGATGTTTTAGTTTGGCCAATGTCCCATCTGCTAACATGGATGGGGGCGGGATTTATGACCTATACTGCAGCCAGACACCAGGGGGCAATCGAGATGTTTTGCCTTCACTTCTGGGAAGTGGTCATGTTGTCCATCTTTATATATGTTGATGTTGAGATGGATAAGAAACTTATTATTATATTTCAGTGTTTAGGTTTCATAAAATTAACTAGTACATCTTAACTAACCTTAAAACTATAAACCCTTTCCTCTCAGCCTCACTGTTTCTATAAGATACTCTCCTTCTTTGTAGGGCAGCCTACATACAAAGTCTTCACAGTCATGATTATGTTGGCCGTACACTTCAACACAATGTCCTCAGAGGGTGTTACAGTTTTGTGTGCCAGAGAAAAGTAAATGTGTAACAACAAAGCAGTAAGTAACTAGGAAACCAGGACAGTTACGTGACAAGACGAGTGTGTTTACCCAGTAATTAGTGAGATAGAAACTCAGTCTTTTAGCCTAGCGTAGAGATAAATCACCAGCGGTCCTGCAGTCATTAACAAGCATGAACACTAAAGCAACCTAACCCTTTAAACCTTCCTGATCAAAGCAACGGATAAAAGCAAACTGCTAGACTTATTATACATATGAAAAAACGCTCTCCTTTTCAGCTATGTAAGAGCCACGTGTTCATGACCTCATTCCTTAATTGTGCTGCTTGACCTCCCTCGATTCCTTTTGTGGCAGAGTCGAGAGGCCACAGCAACATCAGCGCTACATAATGGTGAAAGGTTAAAGATGAGGGGGAAAAAAACATATGTAAGTGGCCATTACTGATGAAAGGTTGCGCTGGGTGAAGTGCTGAGGGGTTTAATCCAGTTGCAGTGTGGAGCTGTGGAGTGAAAGCACCAAGAGCAGGTGTGGAGGTGGGGAGGATCTGCAAGACTGGAACTTAGTGTTGTGTTTTCATAAGGTGTCATGGGCTTAATTCAGAGAAACATCTGTGACAAGCAATGGAACAGCCATCTGTCACAGAGTCACCTCAGGTTATTGGGATAAAGAAAGGTGATAGTTACAACCAACACCGTGGTACTTTGACTCTAAAATATAAAGTCCATGATGGACCGAAGATGTAACTTATAATTCCATTATCCAAATTGTGGTCTATCAACCCACTCTCATCAATCTGCGTAGAAAGAAAGGCTCATTTATGCTCTACATTAGATATGGATACTGATGTACTTGATATAGACTCGTATGCATTCATTACATCCATATTTCTACATGTTTTCTGAATGCTTATCAGCAGTACTACCCGAAGTTTTCAGGGAAGTGTATCAGTGTAGCCGAGTTCAAGCAAAATACGACCATAGGAGATGACGAAGAAGTTTTAATAATCCGAAAGTGCTGAAAATGACATTCATCGATTAGTTGGGGAAATGAATTCTCCGTCCACATGTGATGTATTTAATGGCCACACAGATTACTGCCTTTTACAACGCTGCCTCCACCTTTGTTTCTTTCTCAAGTGGTACATTATTACACTCTCCTCCAGCTTCACTAAGTTTGTGTTGTCAGAAACGTTTGACTCTTCTTATTCTTCTTTGGTGTAACTTTTGACTGATAGCAGCACTCTCTAGTGGATGTATTGCTTAACATTCATGCCATTGTGAAGGACAGAAGTATGTGGGCAGTGATGGTCACATCCTTTGTACTTCTTTGGTATTAAATTGAAGTCATACTGGTCTTAGAAAATCTTCAAAAGTCTTATTTTTTAACTTACTGAAACCTGCAGAAAGGCTGTATTTGTATGCGGATTGAGGATCCTGGGCTGGGTCTACTTTGAGGAGCTGGAAAGGGTCAGTTCAAGGTTATATACCCATTGATTAGATGCTGCTTATGTTTTTGTACTTATGAGAGTAAAAGAAGTGCTAGTAATGATTGCTCCTGAGCAATCAAACCAAAATAGCATTAATCCAAGCCATGGAAAACAACTTCAAAGATGACAAAGCAGCTGATTATCAATCACATGATTTAAAGGCTCTTTTAGTAAATTAGTAGTTGTTGCAACAAAAAATGGGATTTTGGGCCTGGAAACAGGCTGTAAAAATGTCCCAAATATCCTCTGGTGCCTCTAATAATTGCAGTAATGCTGAATATAGGCTGTAGTAGCTGGCCCATCCTGTTGGCTAAAGAGATAATTTGGCAGCAACACACACACATTTCCAAAGTCACATGAAATCATGTTGTAAATCTGTTAAAACGCCCATTCTGAAAGTGCCAAATATCTATTTATAATTTCCCCATAAATATACAGTAGGCTTATTTTACCCCATTATTACTGTACATTAATTTGAGCTGTACTTCCGACTGAAAACGGAGAAGAATAAAGAACTTCCTTTCAGATTGTTTAATCCTTCAGAGCTTTATTTTCTTTCTATTCTCCAATGTCACTCTTTTTCGTGAAAGTTTTATCTGTGAGACAATGCTTTTTATGATAGAAAGATTTTGGAAAGTGTTCAGATGACAATGGTTTGAGGCTAATCCATTCATCCTCATAAATAAAACTCTCTTGATCTATTTTTATTGTGCATGTGAGAATAAACAGTAAGTCACCCTCGGCCTCCCCTAAAGTACTGATTCTATAGAAGCAAAGAAGCATATGCGATTGCTCAAATCTACCATTCCCAGTGTAGCATGCTTCAAAGACAGCTTTCATGTGTCAACCCTGGGGGCTTATTTTCTCCGTCCTGTTCACCCTCTGAGATCAACTCAAGAGGATACGCGCTGACTTTTCACTATTCAGGCTCGAAGCCCTCGGTGTGCCATCTTTTACCTCTGGACTCTGCCATGTGGAGCTCATTCCTGTCACCGAGAGCATGTTTGTGCAGCAGCATCCTGAGAAAGCGGAGGTGGCCTCGGCGGCAGGAGATGAGACCATGCATTAAACATGCCATCTCTGTGTACCTTCTCCATTTTTAATGGTCCAGTTGGCCAGGGGTCTGGAAGAACGTAAACATGACTGGAACCTGAGGATGGTGACACCAGAAGACAGGGAGGAGGAAAAGACACCCAAACTGCCTTTTTTGTTTTTTTTCTTAGATCCAGAAATCAGGTGTCATCTTCAAAGGCTGGAGCTTGAGGTGTTGGTTGTCTCTGTGTTTTTCGGGAGTTGTCCAAGTCATCGGATAACATAAACATTAATAGTTCCACTGAGTTGGTTGAATCCATTAAAAACTCATTAAAGTCATTTCATAGACATCATTACAACAATTTTCATGGTTGATGATGACCTAAAGCTAAAGTAAACTCATTTCATTTGAAGCTGCTATGATAAGTATTTTATTAGCGATGAATCACACGACCATACGGAGACTTTTAGCTGCATCTTCCAGCTCATTGTTTAGGTTTAACAGGCTGCAATTTTGCTGTCTGGATTCAGGCACATCACTTTCGTCAGCGTGTACTTTTTGGCCACAGCTGGCAACTACTTTCAGCAGAAAAGCCCTAAAAACCCACAGTGTGCAACCTGCTTAGCACGGAATGGCAGACAGATAAAGTTAGTGACGGTCTGGTGAACACAGTGGAGATATTTTCTTCATTAGTTGTTGGAGACCTAAAACAGAGCTAAACCGACAATGCATGTTGGACTTAGATTCTTCAGGTGGACACAAACACAGCTCCAAGTGTGTGTTGTAAGTTTGCAATATCAGTTTAAAAGCTGATAATATGTCAATATCAGCGTGATTTTGCTGTCCACAACTGGCTCCCGAAAAGTGGTTCCAAATCTGTTAAATCATGTTATTGCAACATTCTGAACTATCTGATATTAGAATAAAGAATAAACAAGGTTACAATGTTAATTTATTTCTCATTTTACAACAGAGGGTTGCAAAACAAGCTGCCAGATGCAGTCACGCAAAAAACAGATGTCCTATTCAAAAACTACGGACAGCAAATTGGCTGAATAAATAATAAGCCAAAAACAGTTCTAGTCCCCGTTTTAGATTAACTTTGTTTTATTATGTGACTTAAAGAACAACCACTACAACACCTGTGTAATAAGAACAAAGAGGGAACTATTAACTATTAAACCATTTAGAAGCCAACTAACTTTCTAGCATGTAGGACGACCTATATGGCATTGCATTGCATTTTCTCCACGCTTTATCTACCATACGGCCATCTGAGGTCATTTTTTGACCGTCCAGATTTCTGACACTGTATATCTTATATTTGATACTTTATATTGCAATTGTATATATTTTCAGTTATTTATCTCATATTTCTGTTTGTATCTAGACTGGAGGACAACTTTTACCTTTACCTTTAAAGGAAGAATTTCATTGTTGAGGGAAACTTGCTTCTAACTGTGTACATGACAATAAACACTTTGATCTCTGCTGTTCTGGGCTTAGTGTTTATGTTTGTGGAGTGACTGTCAGCGCACAGACCCCAGATAACAACCCTGTATGTATTCACATAATAAATCTGCTCCATGTGAGCTGACTGACAGAAGGAAGCTGTGTGTATTCTACAAAATGAAGCAAGATTTCCATACTTCAACCCTTGTACAGATTTGTGTGTAATATCCTCTCACGTACACCAAATAAAACAGACAGTAAGAGGAAGTGCAGGATTGGAGATTATTTTTATTTGCTCGTGTTTGATGCATGGGTCTGTAAGGTGTTTTTTTTTTCTTTTTGTCTGCTGAGCTGCAGAAAGCTTTATTTTTTCCACTGACAGTGCTTCCCTCTCCTCCTGCCTGCCTATATAATCAAGCGTGCTATTTTGAGCTCGGATTTTCTTCCAGAATTTGCATTTTTTGCTATATTCCTGCTGCCTGTTAACGCCCTTGTGCTGTGATCATCACCCCTACTGTGAGTCCGTCCAGCAGCTGCTGCTCAGTTCTAAAAGATGCAAAGACGTGAGTGTGAACATTACAGGACAGGAGAGGATTGTGTAACAAATCACACATTTAATGAGGCATTTTATTCATTTTCTGGAGTGTGCGTGATACGCTCAGGACCATCCTCTTTGATACTCTTCGGTCAGGATTTGTTGCCCCTAACTAAACACTTCAGTGTCTTGTGGTGATGTTGATGGATGTAGCGTGAAAGAAGAGTGAAAATGATTTGCTAAGAGAGAGACAGTTCCTCAGCCTTACATTCACTGCTTATCGCGGTTGTTTGAGCCACAGAAAGAGAATTTCAGAGAAGGATTTGAACTTCCTCTGCTCATTGTCATGAAAGAGACCGAGAGAGACAGCTCAGTGGTACTGTAAGCAGACAGCAACATGCCATCTTGAGCACCAAAGTCAGCAATTTTATAAAATGTACGAGTAGCTTGATGTACTGCCAGTTGCACACATTTCTGTCTCTCCCTCTACAGAGACGAAAATCACATTTGATCCAATTTGATAACAGAACTGGGTCATGATTTGAGAAATGTTCCTCACACCACAGCAGGGACACACACAACACACACACAGACGCAGACACAGAGCACTCTCTTTGCCAGCTTAGTCTATGGCCTGCCAGCAGCTCCTCCATTGCCAATTAATTTTATTGGGAGTTAATCATATTATTTATGGTCATTAAGAACAAGAAGTCCCTCTCAGGCTCTGCACTGTCAACTCAAATGAAAGATCTCAGTGTAATTCTGTGGCCATGAAGGGAGACATTTTCTGTTTTGGATTCAATAGCTTATGAATTTAGGTGTGAAATTACATGTTTAATGAGGTTAAAGTACAGACTTTCAGCTTTAAATGAATGCTTTTAGTACACTGCAGGCAACAGTGGGTGGATGAAAAAAAAAGGGCCGTTTAAATGTGTTTTCTTTATAGTGTTTACTGCTTGTCTCCAAGCTCATTCTCTGTCTTTCTCTTCTTCTTTGTGTAATCATTCTTCTTCCAGGTCTCCATGGTGGAAAGGAGGTTGTGTGGCTCAGGTCATAGATTTATACAAAGACATCGCCGTCATATTGGACAGGGCATGACAGGTGAGCTGCATTTTTTGTGGATAAAAAGCACAATAACGTTTACATTTCTCAACCAGTTTCAATGAGTCACATTATATTCAAGGGTTTACTTTTGAATTGTCTTTTGTGTTGTCTGTTGCTGTGTTTGATTATGTCTTTTTAACTTTGTATTCTTTTGTGTGCTTTCTATTGCTGCGTTGCTTTTGGCCTTTAGGATCATAACATAGTTTAAGTCACCGAAATTGGTTAAGAAATGTAACTGTTATAAAGCGGTCAATGAAGCTTCTAAGTATGTATCTGTAATTAAAATTTGTACTTAATGTGATTTATTTGACATCTATTGCTCTTCCTCCTCTGTGGCTCTTACAGAGGTTTCTTCCAGTTAAAAGTTTTTGGTGGGGTTGTTTTTCCTCACCTGAATTGAGGGTCTAAGGACGGAGGGTGTTGTACAGATTGTAAAGCCCCTTAAGGCAAATTATGATATATGATTTTGGGCTGTACAAATAAAATTTGACTTGCTCAACATGCTCTCTCTGTCAATCCATCCACCACGTTGGTTCAGACTGAAGTCTCTCAACAGCTGCTGGACAGACTGTCATGAAATTTGGCACAAACATCCTTTTCCACCTTGCAGTAACTTTGGCAACTTTGGACCTGTGCCTTCCTTAGATAATAACTTTTCATATATATTGCCAACATCAGGTCAAAGTTATTTCCGAAATTTGGTTTGTGCCCAAATTCCTGCAAAACTTATGACATTCCCTTGAGTTTTGTGCTAATTAGCAAATGTTAGCATGCTAAGCTAAGATTGTAGCTGGGCATCGGCAGATTAATGTGCAAGTGTGAATTATGTGCCAGAGCAAACATGAACTCAACAGATTTGTCTGGTTTCCAGGCTACTAAGATGGTGAACATGGTGAACATTACACCTGCTAAACATCAGCATTGTTCCTTTTACGTTTTGTCATTTTGTCTTAATTTTGTTTTATGTAAAGCACTTTGAATTGCCTTGTTGTTGAAATGTGCTATACAAATAAACTTGCTCTGCCTTGCATGTTCTTATTATCATTATGAGCATTTTAGCATTTAGCTGAAAACAAGCAAGTACAGCCTGACAGAGCCTCTAGCATGGCTGTGGACTTTTATTAAATGTGTGCACGTCTCTGTTGTTTTATTATCACAAATCTGGCTGCGGCACTGACAGTTGCTCTGTCGGTGGTGACATCCTTTAAAAATTGTGGGGAAAAAAGTGGCCTTCACTGTGAGGTCACTGTTTAGCTTCATGTCTTCAACAAACTGATTAAACAGTGAAATATGTCTCCCAATCTTCCTGTCATTTATCACATCAGCTCACGAAGAAGTGTGCTTGACAGCATTACTAATTAATGTCAGGGTCACTGCCTGATTGGCAGGACAGAACAGTTTGACAGTGTTAAGAATGGACAGACTTGACTGGGGTAAAAAAAAAAAAACAGAGTAGAAGTAGTGAAGGACACAGATGAAAGACCTGCTTTACAGTCTGACAGCCTCCAGTCTCTGAGTAACATACGTGTCCATGTCAGGGTGATTAGCAATGAATGTTTTATGCAGTGATGGAAAGTCACTTAGTACATTTACTAAAGGGCTGTTTGTACTTTACACTTCTTCCCACTACATTTAAGAGGGAAAGGCCTACTCTACCACATTTAGGCCTATGTCACATACCATGCTATAGTGTTATAGCCACTTGTTACTTTTTAGATTTTACATACAAAACATATGGTCAGTTTATAAAATACAATGCATTGTTATGGATTAAAGTACCCAACCGTGTAAGAAGCACACTCCAGTTCCACATCAGTCAACTACAACACTGAAATCCTGCTTATATGTTAATGGATAAATAATAGTGATAAAATATAATAAAATACAGTATACGATATATAAACATTACAAGAGAAAGAATTGTATTGGTCACTAAAACAAAACCAACACTGAACATCTTATGCAAACTGTAGATTTCCTTTTGTGCCTGTATGGATTTGAAATAAGTCTTAAATTACACTCGTAATGGTCTTAAAAAGTCTTAAATTCAACCTGTTGAAACCTGCAGAGTCCCTGAACATACTGTCTTTATTGATAATGCCATGAGCTCTTTGCAAACCAAATTTAATTTCATCCTTGACAGAGAAACGAAACACCAAACAGCCGAGGGCCAAAGTATGAATTATTTCTCAATAATAACAGAGCACACAATGTGACAGTTCATCTGACTTTATTGAGAGATGTGTGAGGATCAAAGGGCAGCTAGCCATGCAAACAACTAGCCTGGTTGTGTGCATTGAGGTGAGAACGGGATTTCACCTGGGTAATACTGATCCTGAGCCAATCCTGGTTCTAGTCAGTGAAGGTAATGTTTACGGTGCAGACTGATCCAAGATGGACACTGTAAAAGCTGCAATACTCCGAAAGCTGGAGTCCAAATTCAAATATTTGCAGGTATACACGTGTGTGTTTGTGGCTACGCTGGAAACAAGCTGAGTACAAAATAAAGTGAGTGACTAGAACTGTTGTGCATAGTATTTGAAAAGATTTGTGCTGACAGGGCTAGATGTTAATTGAGCAAAGGGATGCATACATTGATAAGTGGGATAATAAATAATAATCTCCTGTAATTTATAATTGTGAAGTTAATGCCCTTAGTTGGCTCCTGGATAGCTGCAAACCTCTCGGTTAGAGTGCTATTCAGAGCCAATATATACAGTATCTTTATAAGGCTATTTACAAATACTGTCATGTTGTTATTTACAGTTATTGCCACAACAAAGGCAGTTTGTCACCGCTTTCTGGTTTATAATGACAGAGCGATAAATCAAATGGTGTGTGGTGATTTTGCCTTTTATCCCCTTAAATAACAGCGACTGTAACAGTCCCTCAGAGTTACTTAAAAGTGATCACGTGTGCTGGGAGAAACATTAGCCGTTCATCAAAAATTCATCGGATTTTTGACAGCTGAAGTTAAAACATGAACCTCTGAGAGACCGAAGGTTTGACAGCCATCACCACATTTTTGACAAGTAACACTGAGTTTGGTTTTTCATCCATCATCCTGAATTATACTATAGTATTTCTCTGCTCTGCTCCTCCATGCAAGAAAAAGCAAGTACATCAGAAAGTCAAGACAATACACCGTCCTTGTGTTGTAGTATACAACCAGATATGACAGCGAATATTACAGGACATTACATACAGATAAACAACGCCGAGAATATAATGACAGGAAGCAGATACATGGAACAGAGTGAATTATAAAAATCTGTGTGTTAGTGTGTGTAAAGAGAGTGTGATTGAAGGGCATACTGAGAAAGAGGCTCCCCGAGGTGCACGCAAAGCATTTGTCACATCAGAACTGTGAAGAGCATGAATGTACCATAATCTAATCGCTGGAGAGCAGTCTGAAATTCAGAAAACCCAGTGTGTGTGTGTGTGTGTGTTATGACTTTCATTTGACCAAGATGTAGCAGAGAGGACTTTGTTTTTAATTTTTTTTTACATAGACGGGTCATGTGAACAATATATTCTGAATTAGGCCCTTATTCTGAATGGAGCATTTTCAGATTAAGACATGTGGAATAGGTCAGTATTTTTCAGGTTTCAGGAGCATTCTTTGGACATGTATAAAGTGCATTCAGAATATTTGCCTCAATTGGGATTTTACCACAAAAAAGAAAAGCTGATGGCGAACACACCTTCTAAATACCCAGGTTTCTACACCTTTTCCAAAGTCAGAATTCAAGCACTTTTCAATCATTTTTAAGGTGCATTTTCAAGCTTTTCCAGTACCTTACATATTTAAGCAGATACATTCAAAATGTTAATTTCACTTCATCAGATTAAATCAGATGTTTTTGTGCAACAAAAATTTGGCTGTTTCGCAGTAGCATGTTACAGAAGGGTGACAAATTAAAGGAACACAACACAGTTTCATATTTCAAATGAGTCAACCTTCTGTAAGTAGACTTGAGTGTGATTTACTATGAAAGTAATGCAATTACAACTTCACGAACTCTAAGACATTAAAATTCAAGTGTTTTCAAGGATTTCCGGCACCCACAGGAACCCTGTAATACTGTATTATGAAAGACTTGGATATATTTCTAGAAGGTGGTTGAACAAAGGTAAAATGTGTCACAATATACCATTTTACATGAAACACTGTGGTGCAACAGAGATGGCCCGGCCTACAAATAGCTAGCAAAAATCTAATTACCATCTTTTTTTTCTTGAGAAAATGAAATGCAAAAATTACCACTGCCACTAGAATTTCAGAATAAGGGCAAATAACAGAATATTTTGTGCATGGAAACGTAGTCAGTGTAATACCTGAATCATTTTGTGACACATAAGCACATCATGAATTCCATATTATAACAGCAGACATTGTGCACATTGTGAGCTGCAGTCTGCACATACAAAACAGTATCGTCCCCAGGGCTGGGTATTGCCTAAAAAAATTACGATACCAGAACCAATACCAGTACCCTTAGACTGACACTGATACCAACAAAGTACTTAATTTGGTACTTAGTTTCAAAGGTTCTTCTTTTTGAAGAATGCCGTACCATACAAATAGTCATTTTTTTCTAGATCTCGGTACAAAAAGGATCAAATGCAGGTATCGTTTGAAGTTGCGATGCTACTGGGTCGTTTCAGGCGATACCTTAAGGGTATCAAATACTGATACCCAGCCCTTATCATCACCCTTAGTTGAATCAACTTAACTGAATCTGATCTGTTTCCGTCTGAGGGTTTGAAACAACCAACCAAAAAGTGCACAAGCCACTACAATAAACAGCTATAATCACTCACAACCTCTTTTGTTTTCTCTAACACAACAACAATGACATGAAGACAGTTTGCTCACAAAGTCCTTCAGGCTCGGACACGCCCTGACATCATAGTAAGTCCTCTCCCATTTCTCGCAGATGGATGGCCAATGGAAACGGCTAGTGAGGTAGCCAGACTTCCTGCACGTTATCCTCCCCGACATGATGCTACATTTCTTTTGTGAGTGTGTATAAAAACACACAGAGTAAAGTTGTGCTACAAGAAAAGTAGCTCTATAGCAAAAGTGTGGGTCGTCCACTCAAGCTGCTAATTCACTGCCACTTTTTTTTGGAAGGGTGGAGGTGGGTGTGTTGGCGGTCAGTGAGGTGTTGGATAAAACACTCCTGAGTATTCCTCCGTCATAGTGAACTTTGTTATCAAACTGAGGGGTCAAGGAGAAGGGCGCTCCATCATATTTCTAGCAGACACGTCATGGGGACCAAGCCTCTCTTCTTCCCGCTGCTGAGCCGGAGGAAACCGTCAGTCTCCTCGTTCTTCCCCACACAGATCTGCAGAGGGAGGGTGGGTGACGGAGAGAGAAGAGGGGTACGGAGCAGGAGGAGGAGGAGCGAATGACATTCAGTAATGTGAGAAAGAGTTTGTGGACTGAGGCAAAAAAAAAAAAGTAAGCTGCATTGGAAGCCATAACATGCTGTCCTCTGTCTAATCTCAGCAGTTTTCTGCATGAATTTACATACAATTATTCAGCGTGTGTGTGTGTGAGAGAGAGAATAATTGTGTATATTTTACGTGTGTGTTCTCACCTGGGCCTCTTTCACAGTCATCTGGCCTTTGTCTCGGTTGCCATGGAAACCAGCTGTGACCTTCCACACCCGCTCACCAGGACGGACCCTCTGCACAAAGTTGGCTGGGAACAGTCCCACCTTGTCTCTGCTTTTCCCCTGGTAAACACACCCAAACATGGACACACACACGTATACAAACAGTTACTCATTGACAGATATAAATAGATATTTTCTATCCAATTCTCGGTTGGCGAGAATGGAAAAATTGAGAAAATTCAACACTTTTCTGATGTCCAGTCAGTGCTGATAGTAAATGTAGTAAATTGAAGCAAAAATTCCTCAGTGCTGCTACATTGGTCAAGAAAGCTGAAATAACCCTGCAGACAAATCTGTAGTTCTTCCTGCATCCAGTGATGTCACTGGACATTGGCATGGGTGTCAGATGCTTGCACACAATGCATCCTGGTACATGTAGGCAGTGTTGTGCAATTTCACACTTCATAAGATCGAACTTTCCAGTTGAAACTGAATGCACCACAACACAGTGTGGCTCATGCTGCATGAATGAATCAAGTTTTTATGTCACATCAGC
Source organism: Lutjanus campechanus (assembly GCA_027495735.1). Lineage (NCBI taxonomy): Eukaryota > Metazoa > Chordata > Actinopteri > Lutjaniformes > Lutjanidae > Lutjanus > Lutjanus campechanus. Next base: position 2,384 of record JAJHUR010121637.1, on the reverse strand, counting down.
AAGTCTGTACCACACTTTTTTGATAACGTGAACATCGTTCTCCTTAGAACTGAACCAGGTGACATTAAAGTTCATTAATTGCAAACTGATTTGTTCAGTTCACTGTTCACCAAAAATATGAGTACGTTCCCTAAACAATGGTCTTTTAGTGCATTCATGAACCACACTGCATGTAGGCACTGCTGCCATGGCTCTGTGAGCAGGAGAACGGCTCGGCTGTCTTAGTCAATATAGCACTGAGGAATTTATTGCTTCAATTGACTACATTCTCCATCAGCACTGACTGGTCATCCACATGAAAGGTGCCAGATTTTCCCTTTAATTGTTGTAGTACAAAAATCAATTATTTAAATGGCTCCTCTACACTATAAACCACAATTTGCTGCCTTGTTGACAACTTAATTTGCATTTCAATCATCTGCTGGCCTACGTTTCAACACAGCAAACCCAGCACAGGCAGCTTCTACTACAGTCCTCCACAGTCTTTGGTTAAACACACGCTATTAGATCCCCCACCCATTTAGGTTTACATGTCCAGAAGTCTAAATATGCACCACATTTGTATCACACCACCACATTGGAATTTGAATAAACCATCATAATTAGCAGAAAAATGGAAATACAAAAAGTGTTTTTGTTCCCTGGTTAATTAGCAACATCAGTACTAGACCAAAAAGCGTCTGTATTTGTGAAGCTCTAATCCCCCACTACTCTCTTCAGAGACTCTGGCACACAGGCGTACAAAACCCATGGGTGCCCACTTAGCCATTTCGTTCATGTCCAAATGTTGACATTTAGCAAAGGCATGTTTACACTAAAATGGCAGGATTGGTGGGTTAATGGTTACAGTAGTTTTCTGTAATGGAATGTGGTTTGCATGAAATTAGTGTTTTGTAGTTGTATAATTGTACAATTTTACAACTGTTTATATGTATTTTGATGTAAATACCACATTCAAATCACACTCACATACAAATTGTGTTGCCTCACTGTCGTGAAAAGAACAATTTTCATTTTCTTATGCAATCTGAATGAAACGTGTCTTTTCAGGTTGCAGCAAAGACAACCTCCAGTTAACCATAGGTATGTTTTAAATAAGCCACTTAAAGCTCCTTGACTTATATATGCAGCTCCAGTAATATACAGTAAGCTATAGAAATCTGGTTACTCTGGGTTACTCTGCAGCTGCTGTATTAAAGTGTATATCCTGCTATTTTTCCTGTGTTTGGTTTACGTAAAGACCTTCCTGTCCTTTAGCAGGTGAAGGTTAAGATCTTCAGCTGCCTCATTAAACACTGACTACAATCTGTCTTCTTCCTCTCTTCCTCTTCATACTAACTAGTTCTGCGAACACCCACACCTGCTGTCCTTCAAGCACATCCACCAGCTCTTTAATCTCACTGTCTCTGAACAACTCTGCTTTGAATGGAAGAGCTTCAACTGATTGTTCAGCTCTCTTATTGAAGTCCATATGTGTGTGCTATTGTATTATTTATTCAAAGGCAATCCAGAGATTTGTAGTGGTAATGTTTTATTCATTTAAGCAAAGGCTTAGTAGGAAGATAGAAATGTAGAGAGAAATGTGATAATTTTGAAATGTTCGATGGTCAGAGGGCACTTCATTTGAATAGAAATTTTTTTTTTTCACAGCCCACCTTCCACCAGTCCTCGTTGGAGTCATCGGTGACTTGAACTCTGTCGCCAGGCCTGGAGGAAAAACAAAGTGGTCAATGAGAAGACTCATAGAGAATTTTTAAAAGCATTTATCACCATTCCCAAATGACACCATCTAAAACAGATCACTAAATCCAGTTTTTCAATAAAAGGCACTGCTATTACTGATTTATCCACCAGGAGTCGTGTTGAATATCAGAGCAGGAGGCCCTGTGCTGGATATGCTATTATAGCTCTCCTGTGCTTACATGCAGCTATGGGACAAAACACTGTCACATGCAGGACCTGCTGGTGGAAAATATCTTTGTCAATAAGAAGAAAATTGAACAAAGAGTGCTGTGTTTTCCAGTAAAAATAATAATGAACCTTTTCAGAATGTACTTGTTTCTTTACACTAAAAAATAAAGAGAAAAGTTTTGAGGTGTTGTTATTTATACAGTAGATTATTATGCAAAGGTTTTACTGATCAGAGAAAGAGAAGAATGTGTCAGTAGACTCAGTAACCTGGTAGTAATAATAAGAATACAAAAATAACCGCGCCACTGCCATTAAATTTTACCTCTTTCCTCCACTTAATTTAGAAGGTTAAAGATGGTTGATGTCACTGAATACCTGTTTTTAACTTCTTTTTCTATCATGTTTCATCATGATATATAATGAGTTATTTTTCTGACAGACTGCTCTGTCCGTGTGAACAAACGCCTCATGTG